>PVLA01005456.1:18214-146187 GCA_004027455.1 Hydrochoerus hydrochaeris | reverse complement strand
AGGAAGGAAGGAAGGAAGGAAGCTGGGGACTTAGCTCAATGGCACAAGTGCTTCCTTGGCAAGTATAAGATTCTGAGTTTGATCCCCAGCACAAAAAAAAAACAGAAAGAAACAAAGAAAGGGCATGCAATAGTGACTCTACATCAGACATTTAAAAGTTCCTCACTTGCCCCTGGGACTAGTGCTAACCTAGAAGAGCTCATAGCTCTGATAAGGGTTTTACAACTCACCGAAGGAAAAACAGCAACATATATATTGATTCAAAGTGTTCTTTCTGGGCTGGGGATTCAGCTCAGTGGCATAAGTGCCTGCCTTGCAAAGTGTTCTTTCCTAGTATTGCATACCCATGTAGCCATGGAGAAAGAAAGGAATTATCTGACAGCCAATAAATCTCTCATAAAGTATCATATGGAGAGAGATGAACTTTTATCGTCTGTCTATATGCCACCAAAGTGTCATTTACTCACTGTCGAAGACCCCAAAAAAGAGTTGACAATGTATCTCAAGGTAATCAGTCAGCTGACACAGCAGCAAAAGAAGCTGCTCGAGGGTCCCCCATTCAGGACTCCCAGATTGGGGAAATGTCCCTTGATCACACTCAGCCCAAATATTCTCAGTCAGAAATTGAATGGGCATTCTCCAAGGGTGTTAATTCCTTCCATTAGGATGGTTATAATCAGATGATAATAAACTGTTCCTTTCTGGTATTAGTCCGTGGAAAATTATTAAGTCTTTACATCAAATCTTTCACTTGGGGAGAGACAAAAGATGGCCTCAAAGTTATTTACAGGAAAGGGAATTTCTCAGACAATACAACAGATAGTTAAGACATGTGAGTTCTGCCAAAAGAACACTCCTCTTAACTGGACAATAGTTCTTCTGTGTATACAGGGACATGCTAAATATCCTGGTGAAGATCGGCACCTTGATTTTATTCATATGCCATCAGTAAGGGACTTCAACACTTACTGGTCTGTGTAGACACCTTCACAAACTGGATTGAGGCCTTAAAGACTGAGGCCTTTCCTTAAAGAGCAGGAAAGGTATAAGAGGTGGTAAAGGTTTTGGTCTCAGGAATCATCCCCAGATTTGGGCTTTCTAAAAGCTTACAGAATGATAATGGGCCTTCCTTTTTTTTAAAGTTTTTGGTCCCAGGGATTGAACTCACAACCTCCCACTTGGTAGGCGGGTACTGTGCTGCTGAGCCACCTCCCTGGCCCCTGGGCCTTCCTTTAACACAACAGTCACAGAGTATTTCTCAGGCACTGGGCATTCTCTATCACATCCATTATGCATGAATCCCACAATCATCAGGAAAGGTAGAAAAGCGAATGACACCCTAAAGTGACATCTTTGCAAAATGGCTCAGGACAGCCATCTATAGTGGCCTCACTACTACCTATAGTTCATATCAAAGTATGAAATTCACTCCAAATTCTAGGCCTCAGTCCCTTTGAAATGTTTTGTGGATGCACTTTTTTTTTTTTTCTGGTACCAGGGATTGAACCCAGAAAGTTGTGCTTGCCAGGCAGGTGCTTAGGCCACTGAGCTAAATCCCGGCTGTGGATGTACTTTTCTCACTAATATTTTTCTCTTCAATAGAGAAACAGATGCCTTACAAAAAGATGTCATTTCAGCCAGGCATGGTGGCACACTCCTATAATCCCAGCTCTCAGGAGGCTGAGGCAGAAGAATCATTGAAAGTTGGAGACCAGTCTAGGCTGCACAGTGAGCCCATGGCCAGCTGAACTGCAAAGCAAGACTCTGTCTCAAAAAAGACAAAAAAAAAAAAAAAAAAAAAAGATAGCACTTCACTGGCTAAAGTCAAAGACTCTTCAACAACCAACTGAAGCTCAGCCTAAAGAGAAGGAAAATTCAATATTTCACAACAGAGATTTAGTACTGGTAAATTCTCTTTCCTCATCATCTCTTTCCCTATGACCAACATGGAAAGGACCAGCTGTCAAGGCACCAGGCCTGAACTCCTGAATACACCACACCTACCTCAAGCCCTGGGAACCAGAAACTTTTTTTTTTTTTGGACCAGGTATTGAACTTGTGACCTTGTACTTGCCAGGCAGGTGCTTATGCCGCTGAGCTAAATCCCTGGCCCAGAACCAGAAACTTTTGTTCATCGTGAGCAAACATCCAAATACTCCTGTGAACCCATAGAAAACTCAAATTATTGTTAAAAAAAACCACAAAATCTTCAGATAAGTCAGCTAAGATGTTACTCCTTGCCAAGGGTTTAGCTCAGTGGCTCAGCTTCTTCCTGGCAAACATGAAGTCCTGAGTTTGATTTCCTAGAACCAAAAAGAAAAAAGAAATAAATTACTCCTAGCCCTTCTACTAATTACTTTATCACTTAAGGAGAATATGATTCCTCTCTAGTGTGGGCACAGGAATATGTGGTCATTACAACAACCATCTTGCTGAATATGCACCCTGCTCCCCTTATCAAGGACATCAGAATTTCCTTGGTGGGAAAATAGACTTTAAGGAGATGACTGGAATAAGCTACAAGACTACACTGATGGGTCACAAAAAAGTTCAGTGGTTCTTAGTTTAGGCCACTGTTGCAAAGTAACTAAGTGGCCTACAAACCACACATTTAGAGATCCTGCACATAACCAAATTATTTCTAAGAATGCCATTAAAGGCTCTCTGCAGTCACTACATCTGTGTAAAGGGAGCAATCCAAGAGGAAGAGATAACAATCATAAATATATATGCACCAAATACCAGGACACAAGTGTATACAACAAATATTAATGAACATGAAAAATCAAATCAGCACTAATACAGCTGTAATGGGGGACCTCAATAACACACTATTACAAACAGACAGATCAGTTAGACAAGAAAAAAAATTAACAACGAAATATCAGAACAGAACCAAATGTTTAAACAGATGGACTTGAGATGTCTACAGTATTCCAGCTCACAACTTTAAAATACACATTCTTCTCAGCAGTACATGAAATATTCTGCAAAATAAACCACATATTAGCTCACTGAACATGTTTAAATAAATGCAAAGGAGTTGAAATTACCCAATGTATATTAGAAGGCCATAGTGCAATGAAACTGGAAAATAATGGCAAGAGAAACTACCAGAACTTCATACGCACATAAAAGTTAAATGGGACCCTCCTGAACAACCAATGGGTTGCAAATAAAATTAAAGAAATTAGCAGAGGTAGTCTGGGTATTTAGCTCAGTGTCTTAAGCACCTGCTTAGCAAGTGCAAGGTCGTGAGTTCAATCCCGGGTACCAAAAAAAAAAAAAAAAAAGAAATTAGCAGAGGTGACCATGTTCATAATTCTAGCACTCAGGAGGTGCTGATATTAAAAGCATCTCTGTGAGTTTGAGGCCACCTGTCTACATAGTAAGTTCAAGACAATCCTGATTACACATCAAGATCCTATCTCAAAAAAAAAAAAATCTAATAAAAGACATCTATGAGAAACCAACAGCCCACATCATAGTTAAATGGACAAAAACTGATATCTTTCACTCTAAAATGAGGAACAAGATAAGAATGACCTTATTCAATTCAGTTATGGAATAGTTAGCCAGAGCAATTAGATAAAAGAAGCAAATAAAAGAAATAAAGAAAGGATGAAGTTAAAATATCGTCATCTGCAGATGACATGATACTGTGTATAGAAGACCCCAAACACTCCACCAAAAGACATCTAGATTTAATAAACTCAGTAGCATAGTTAAATACAAAGTCAACACTCAAAAATCGATAGCATTCCTTTACACAAATAACAAAGGCACTGAGATAGAAATTTGGGAAACAACATCTTTCATAAAAGCATCCAAAAAAGAAAAGAAAAAAGAAGGAAAGAAAGAAAAAAGAAACACTAAACTGAGTGTGGTGGCTCACGCCTGTAATCCCAGCACTCGGGAGGCTGAGGCAGGAGGATAGTTGCTAGTTCAAGACCAGCCTGGGCTACAAAGTGAGCTCAAGGCTAGTCTGAACTGCATAGCGAGACCCTGTCTCAAAAAGACAAAACCAAGGGCTGGGGATTTAGCTCAGCAGCATAAGAGCCTGCCTTGTAAGCACTTGGTCATGAGTTTGATCCCCGGTACCAAAAAACTTAAAAAAAAAAAAAAACTTAGGAATCAATCTAACAAATAGAATAAAAAACCTTTACATTGAAAACTATAGTACTCTGAAAAAGGAGATTGAGTTGGATATCAAAAAATGGAAAGATATGCTTTGCTCTTGGGTAGAAGGAACCAATACAGTGAAAATGGCCACATATCCTAAATTGTTATACAGATTTAATACATTATATATCCAATCAAAATTCCAACAGCACTTCTCACAGAATTACAGAAAACAATGCTGAAATGTATTTGGAACCAGAGACCTACAATAGCAAAGGCAATTCTGGGCAATAAAGACAAAGCAGAGAGCATCACAGTCCCTGACTTGAAATTATATTACAAAACTACTGTGCTAAAAAAACAACATGGTGAAGCCAGGGATATAGCTCAGCGGCAAAGTGCCTGCCTGGCAAGTGCAAGGTCACAAATTCGAGCCCCAGTACCAAAAAAAAAAGTATGTTACTGGAAAAAAAAAAAAAGACATCAGGATCAATAGAACAGACTAGAAGATGCAGAAACAACTCCAAACACTGTCAGTTATCTTATCTTTCACAATGGAGCCAAACACTTTCACTGGAAGAAAACATAGCTTCTTTAATAAATGGTGCTGGAAAACTGGCTTCTGGCTTTCCACACATTCAATATTCAAGTTAGACTGGGACTGGGGAATTTAGCTCAGTGGCATAAGCACCTGCCTTGTGAGCATATGGTCGTGAGTAATCCCCCAATCCCTGGCACAGATTAAAAATAAAAAAAAAGACTTACCAAAAACATTCAAGTTAGATCCATATCTTTCATCATATATTAAACTAAAATTGAAATGGAGCAAAGATCTAAATATTAAAACACAAACACTAAATCTGCTGAAACAGAAAATAAATAGAACTCTCAAAAACACAGGTGTAAACTGGGTGTGGTGGCTTACGCCTGTAATCCCAGCACTCAGGAGGCTGAGGCAGGAGGATCGTTGCAAGTTCGAGACCAGCCTGGTCTACAAAGTGAGTTCAAGGCCAGCCTGAACTGCATAGAGAGACCCTGTTTCAAAAAAAAAAAAAAAGACACAGGTGTAGGCAAAGACTTCAGGAAGAAAACCCAATCGCATAGGAACTATCACAAAGAATCAACAACTGGGATCTCATTAAAATCTTCCACATAGGGCTGGGGATTTACCTCAGTGGCATAAGCACCTGCCTGGCAAGTGCGAGGTCATGAGTTCCATCCCCAGTACAAAAAAAAAAAAAAAAAAAAAAATCTTCTGCGTAGCAAAAGAAACCCCCAACAGAGTAACGAGACAATTCATAGTGCGGGGATAAATTTTTGCCAGCTGTTCCTCAAAGGTCTAGTATCTAGAATCTATAAACTCAAAAAACAAAACAACAACAAAAAACCCAGCCCCCTCCTTTTAAGGCCCAATACAAAAATGGGCATCTGAGATGAATACACACTTCTCAGATGAAGAAGTAGAAGTGGCAAATAAATATATGAAAAAATGTTCAATATTGTTGGGGAGCACAACAAAATATATACCACCCTAAAAGATGAACGGAGGTTTGGAATTTTTGGTATCACCCTTCTGAGATTTCCCATTACCCCATTAAGGATGTGCCTTCCTCTTCCACCAGCTAAGACCAATGCCAAGACCAAGACCGCTTACACTAAAGATTCTCCAAACCAAGATCCTTTTCAGATAAGTCTGCCACCACGGCCCTCTGAGCCACCTGATAATCCATTCCAGTTCAGGCTCTGGTTGGCTCATGGCTTTTGTTCCTTGTGAACAACTGGTTTTCCCAGATCTCTGCTGTATCTTTCTTTTCTTTCTTTCTTTCTTTCTTTCTTTCTTTCTTTCTTTCTTTCTTTCTTTCTTTCTTTCTTTCTTTTTTTCTTTCTTTTTTTAATTTTTTTATTTTTTTTGCAGCGGGGACCAAACTCATAACCTTGAGCTTGCTAGACAGGGCCTTATGCTGCTGAATAAATCTCTGACCCCTATCATGTTTTTTTTTTAAAAAAAAAACAAGAATCAAACTCGAGTCGGGCGTGGTGGCTCACACCTGTAATCTCAGCACTCAGGAGGCTGAGGCAGTAGAATCGTTGTGAGTTCAAGACGAGCCTGGGCTACAAAGTGAGCTCAAGGCCAGCCTGAACTGCATAGCGAGACCCTGTCTCAAAAAAAAAAAAAGAATCAAACTCGGGACCTTGCGCTTCCCAGGCAGGTACTGGGCCACCGAACTGTATCCCTGGTGGTCTCTTGCTCTTTCTTTCTTTCTGCCTGTGCCATAGACCTGGTAGACTAGGGCTCACTACAAGGGTTTCCAATACAATAAAACCTGTCATTTGAGAGACAATGTTGAGATTCCATCTTGTTCCAGAAAGAATGGCTATCAAGGAGTCAACCAGACCAGGGATTTAGCTCAGTGGCATAACCACCTGCCTGGCAAGCACAAGGTCATGAGTTCAATTCCTGATACAAAAAAAAAAAAAAGAACGTAGCATGGCATTAACCTGTCATTTGATGTCCTTTTTGGACTGGGAATTGAACTCATGACCTCATGCTTATACTGGTCCTTATACTGCTGAGCTGTACCCCTGGCCCAACCATGTTACATTCTAAAATTCCTTAGAGCTTTTCCATACCCTCTTTGTGGTAGACGATTACTAGCTCTTCCTGGTGGAAGCTTGTTCACTGTATTCATAATAATCTTGTTTGTTTTATTATGTGGCCCATGCATACTTAACTGTTTCTTTTGCTTTGTCTCCTCCAGAGTTAACACTGTGTGCCTACCCGAGATGAGAATGCCTGGTATCTACTGAGGGCCTTGAGGTGGACCCTCTAGATATCTCTGACTGCTAAGCACCACTATAACCCTCTTCAGCCAGAAGCAGCCAGAACAGTCATTGCCCCTTGCTCCTTATGGCAGTTAAGGTCCCTCTTCAGAGGGGAGACTATTACAGAGAGTCAAGTTAGGCAGAAATATTATACAGTCAGATAGGGCTAGGCTCTTGAGGCAGTTAGCACAGAGGATACATCAGAGGGCCAGACCTCAAAACAAAAGTGAAGTGACTACACCTACTTCCCCAGGGCATAAATGAGTGATTTTTTTTTTTTTTGTCTTTTTTAAGACAGGATCTCAATATGCAGTTCAGGCTGACCTTGGGCTCACTTAGTAGCCCAGGCTGGTCTCAAACTTGCCACGATCCACCTGCCTCAGCCTCCCAAGTGCTGGGATTACAGGAATGCACCACCACACCCGGCTATGAGTGATATTCTAAATAAGCATCAAGCACCTGGGTGGGGGACCAGGACCTTGACCCACCCCTTCCAGGAAAGGTCCTTGTTCTTTCCATGCACAGTTGCTATGTGACCAGCTTCCCCATTGGATCCACATTACCTGAGCAAATATACTTGTCACCTTTCTGGTTGATCATAATTTTGTCTCACCGTATACCCACCTCATAATTATTGCTCTATAAAGCCTCCCCTGTTAGTGGGGTCCACAGCTACCTACTTTCTGGGTCCCTTTCTGTCTCTTTTAGACAGAAGTTGCCTTTCCCTCAGTAAGTATTTCTTACTTTTATCCTCCATTGTTTCTTAGAATTCATTCTTTGATTTTGGGGAACACAAACTTGGCGTATCAGACATCTAGCAGTTTGGGGGTTGTATTTCCCTTATATCATTTAGATGTCTATAGCACCCCTCTATCAAGGCAACCACTTACCAACACACTGGGTTTGATTCTTCCTCTACCACTGGAGACAGGTGCCAGTCAAGAAGTTGCCCTCATGCCCAGCAGGGGAAGGAGGAGGTCTCCACAAACAGAGTGGACACATAAAGCAGGGCCTTCCACTGAGAAATACAAGATTGTCCAGATTTGCAAGAACATAAGGGCTCCAGGAGAAATTTCCAGGTGTAAATGATCCGCTGCCTTTGTTCTGGCTTTTCCCACTATCTTCTCCCTCCCTGTGTGACCTCTCATTTGCATTTTATAGCTGACACTATCTCTGACCCCCAGGGATATGCTTTTTCTCTTGCTTTGCAAGAACAAGTGCCCTTTTCCTCCCTTCTTCAAGGACAGCTGAGACAGGCTGATATTTTCCAAATTAACTTTTGCAAGAATTTAGAAAAGAGAAGGAACTAATTGAAGAAAACACAATGCATAAGTTTAATTGAGTTCGGCATGAGTGGAGATTCTTGTGTTAGGCACCAGAGTCAGGGTTCCCATGAGAGACGGGACAGACTTTCAGCACTCTGGAGCCCACCGCCTCAGTAAGGGCCCACAGCAACCCAGGATGAGATTTAGGGAAAACAAGAGCTGAAGGGGTTGCTCCCCTGTAATCCCAGCTACTCTGGAGTGCAAAGCACAAGGATCACAAGTTCTAGGCCAGCTGAGGTGACTCAGTGAGAAACTGTCCCACAGTAAAAAGTAAGAGGGCTGGGAATATAGCTTAGTGACAAGTGTTTGTCTAGTCTGCTCGAGGCCCTAGGTTCAATTCCCAGACCTGTAAAAAAACAATAACAACAACAACAAAAAGAACCCCACAGTATTAATTGACAAATGTAAACTCTGATAAGCTATGCATGTGGTACAATTGCATTTATGAAAAACCAAATATTAGCTTTTTTTTGAGACAGGATCTTGCTAAGTCTAAATTGCCCAGTCTGGACTTGAACTTATCATCTTTTGGCCTCAGCCACCCAGAATCCATTTAACTTTGAGAGAGAGTCTAGCTAAATTCCCCAGGTTGTCCTTGAACTTGCAAACCTGCCTTGGTCATTCTCGGTGCTGAGATTACAGGCATGCACCACTGTACCCAGCCCTGTCTGTCTTTTTTTTTTTTTTTTTTTTGGTACTGGGGATTGAACTCACAACCTCGTGCTTACTGCCTCCTCCCTCTTTTTTCCCTCCAAACAGGGTCTCACTACAGAGTTCAGGCTGCCTTGGATTCACTATGTAGTCTTGTTTGGCTTCAGACTCCCAGCAATCCTCCTGTCTCAGCCTCCTGATTCCTGGGTTTCAGGAGCCAGAGTAAGAGTCCTGATTGTCTGTTTTAAAAGTATGGAAAGAAAAACAACAAACAGAAACAAGTATAGTAGTACATCAATGGCCTGGGAAGTTAATATTCCTGGAAGAGTTCTCCTCCACTCCCAAAGCAGCCACTACTTACTAGGTGTATACAGTGCTAGGTAGGGCTCATAAAGGATTACAATTCAAAAACAAAACAGAAAAGGATTATAGTTCAGCAGAAGACTCAGACTCAAGAGGGAATAGATGATTTTATGCTTAGCAGAGTCAATGGGAAATCTCAGATGGGTGGTACCAATAATCCCAAACCTCCATTTTATTCCATAGAGAAATATGCAAAATTAGCCACTGTGAGTTTGTGGTTCCCAGCACGGGGTGGGCTCATGCGCTCCCACACCCGGGTTCCAGCCCTCTTCTTATTTTTTTTTTTTTTAATTTTCTTATTTTATTTTTTTCTTTTTCTTATTTTTATTTTGGGACAGGTATGGCTAAATTGTCCAGGTTGGCCTGGAACTCTTTGTTTTGTTGTTGTTTGTTTGAAGTAGGGTCCTGTTATATAGTCCAGGCTGAGCTTGAGTTCACATGCAGCCCAGGGTCTCCTCAAATTCACAGGTAGGGGTCCTGGGCACTTAGCTCAGTGGCATAAGTGCCTGCCTGAGAAGTGTGAGGTTGTGAGTTTGATCCCTGGTACCAAAAATAAATAAATAAATAAATAATTTATTTATTTCTTTTAAAAAATTCACAGAGATCCTTTTGCCTCAGCCTCCTAAAGTACTGGGATCACAGGCACGCACCTCCATGTCTGGATGGCCTGGAATTCTTGATCCTCCTGTTCAGCTTCTGGGTACCTGGGATTGCAGACTTGTGCAACTGTGACTTTCCCATAAATTAAATATTTGGAGCCAGGATTTAGCTCAATGGTATAAGTGCCTACCTGACAAGCCTGAGGTCATGAGTTCGATCCCTGGTACCACACACACACACACACAATTAGATGTTTGTGAAAGGATTTTGCCCTTGAATAAGTTACACGATATTATGGCGGTGGGAGATGGGATCAAGGGTCCCTCCTTCCCCTATGACAACTTCTTTTTCCCTTTCCAGTGGCGCGAAAAAGGTCCCAATCAGCTCCTCGTGTGTCATCTATGCCCACCCTAAGCACCAACCCCGGTCAAAGGTTATATATATCCCATGCCCCACATTCCAGCCAGAGAAAACCAGGCTGGCTATGGTCATGGGCTTCTCTCCACGTTCTCGGAATAAAGGCTACTTTTTTACTTATATTTTCTCTCTTATTGCACCGAAAACCTAACAGTTTGTAATGTAAATAGTGTAAACATAAAAGTGCTTAGAAGGGATTCTAGAGGATGTATATAGAAAGTAAGTCAATTTTACTTTACTCTGTATATTTCCATATTGTTTGATTTTTATGTTTTCCAGTATTAGGGATTGAACCCAGGGCCTCAGTTCTCTATCATCAATCTTTTTTCAATTTCTTATTTTGAGACAGGGTCTTGGTAAATTTCTAAAATATTATGTTAGGAGCTGGGGCTGTACCTCAGTATACACACAAAAAAACAAAAAGCAAAATAAAATGCTGGGTTCAAACTCGCAGTCCTCCTGCCTCAGCCTACCAGAGTGCTGGGATTATAGGCATGCGCCATTGCATCCACCTGTATTATATTTCATAAATATCTATTTTTTTTCTTTTTGTGAGACAGGGTTTCACTTTGTAGTGCAGGCTGGCCTTGAACTCAGTGATCTTCCTGCCTCAGGCTCCCATATGCTGAGATTACAGACATACACCTCCACGACCCACTTAAAAATCATTTTTATAACTTAAGGGGAAAATAAAAATCATGGATATGGACACACAGTTTCTTTCTTTTTTTTTTTTTGGTACTGGAGATCAAACTCATGACCTCACTCCTGCCAGGCAGGTGCTCACACCACTAAACTAAGTCCCCAGCCTTGACACAGAACTCTAAGAGTATAATTTTCAAATGGTGCACGGTGGTACGCGCCTATAATCTTGGGGAGGCTGAGGCAGTAGGATTGCTGTGAGTTCAAGGTCACCATGGACTGCATAGTGAGAGTCTAACTCAAAAAAAAAAAAAGCACAACTTTCTGAGGCCAGCTGCGTCACATCCGGGAGCCTATATACCCTTGTCCTTCAGTAAATTTGCCTGCTTGAGCAGGAGCCAACAAGTCTGCCTGGCAGGAAACAGACAGAGAAAACCATAGAAGGCTGAGGGGAAGGCAGGTTTCCAGAGCCTTCGGTGCGCCCTGCCGCCCGTCACTGCGGAGGGAAGTACAGCCTGTTCTGCCCTAGGTGCGTGAGCTACTCCTCTCTCCTGAATCACGCATCTCCAGTTTACACCAAAGACATTTTTGCTTCATTTAACTTACCTAAACAAACGAAACTCCGAACTAATACGGGAAAGATGCCAGACAGCGAATGCCCGTGTGCACCAGGCTAAAATGCAACTTTCTTGTGCGGAGACCATGGGGAGCCACTGAAGGATTTTAAGCAAGCATGTGATGAGCAGCCTAGTGTGGCAGGGCACACTTGTAATCCCAGCACTCGGGAGGCTGAGGCAGGAGGATCACTGGGAGATTAAGACCGGCCTGGGCTACAAAGTGAGCTCAAGGCCAGCCTGAACTGCATAGAGAGACCCTGTGTCAAAAAGACAAAAGCGAAAAATAAAAAACAAAAAAGACAAAGCATCTTAGAGAAGGCTCCATTTTTGGCTGCTCTCTTTACTGCAGAATCTTAACTCTTGTTTCACTATTTTTTTTTTTCATATTCTCTCCTCTGAAGAGATGACCTCGGCTGCTTCCCACATTCTTGCTGCTTTGAGCTGTAAGGGGCAGGGAGAAGGAGTCAGCAGTCAGGGGCATCCTCTAGAAGCCCTGTCAGGTGATGCAGGAATAGATTCTAGGTGAGAGAAAATAAAGCCAATGAAATTTTTGTTTTACATGGTCTCACTATGTAGTTCACATTGGCCTCGAACTCATAGCCATCCTCCTGCCTCAGCTTCCTGAGTACTGGAATTACAGGCATGTGCTACCATGTCCGACCTGCCCATGTTTTTGAATAGTTATGGTGCTTGTTTTCTTTTCTTTTCTTTTTATCGGTACCAGGGATCGAACTCACGGCCGCGTGCTTGCAAGGCAGGCGCTTATGCCACTGAGCTAAATCCCCAGCCCCAATGGTGCTTGTTTTCCTACCAAAAGAAGATGTCTTGGTTACTTTTCTTATAGCTGTGACAAACAACACCCACAAGTTAAGTGGGGAAAGGTTTATTTTGGCTCATGGTCTGCAGAGGTTTCAGTCCACAGTTAGCTGGCTCCAAGGCAGGGGGGCAGCACGGCAGAGGAGAAACAGTCCATGGCAGGGTAGGCAGGAGGCAGCAGGCAGCAAGCCTGCTTTTTCCTTTTTTCTGTCCAGCCTACAAACCTTTTGAATGGTGCCAACCACACCCAGGGTGGGGTTTTGTCTTCTGTAAAAATCCATTTGCCACACCCAGAATTGTGCTAATTCCAATGAGTGGACTAATTTACTACCACATTCCCCTAATCCCAGTATCATGCAGCCTAGATCCAACCAGCTCCAAAAAGCCCCATCTATGAGTGCATGAGGTTTTGGGGGAACATGAAGATATACCCATAACAGGAGGAGTGAGAGAAGAGGAAGTTAAGGTACTTATAGTACCCTCCACTTGTGTTTTTTTTGGGGGGTGGGGGGTGTTCCAGTGAGTCTTTTCTTCCTTGTTTTTAATCATAGGCTTATACATATTGGAAGCAGTCAGAGGAGAGTCTTAGGAACCTCAGTACAGGTCCTGTGTCATTTAGGTTAAGAAGCCATGGGGAGGCTTAAGAAGTAGAGATGTCACCTGTCCTGCTGCCTGACAGTTTTGCCCTGAAGGAGTATTTTTTTAGTTGGGGATCGGTGACTGAGACCATCCTCTAATGCCATCTCCCAGAGGGTAGCAGGATCAAGCAGAAATGGAAAAGAAGGTCAGACAGAACTCTTTCAGGGTCTGGGCACCAAAGCAGTCCCTGTTTTTGAGAATAAATTTCAGGAGAGGAATGGGAGGCGAGGCTGAGCTCTCTCTTTTTGAAAACCATCAAATGGAGATAAGGTGTCCCTTGTGCCTCCTACTGAAGACGCTCCCCAGGCACAGCATCCCTTGGCCACCTGGCAGGTCCACCAGGACTGAGACGGGCTGGGGCTTCCAGATTAGTCACTATGCCACTCATACCTCCTGTGCTCTCCTGTGCCCTTGAAGTACTTTGGTTGTGACTGGAAGTTGGCCTTTCTTTACTCAAAAGAAACGGAAACACCTTTGTAAGTGTAACTGACAGTTATACCTTCCCTTATGTGTTGAGGGGTAACAGGGGGCAAGGTCCCCACACCTTAGTGCTAGGTAGCCATGAAGCAGGTTTTCAGGGCCATATTGGACCTGGGTGGTTATCTGCCCTTTGTACCATCCCCATCTAAGGAGACAGAAAATCCTACTCCTGCTCCACTGAGGTGTCCTTCATGGTCGGGGGCCACAAATTCACAATGGCTAGTGCTGCATACTTCCCTAGTGGATGATAAAATGGAGGCTTTGGACTATCAATACCACCCATTTGTGATTTCCACCGACTCTTCTTAGCATAAAATCATCCACACCCTTTTGAGCCATCCCAAGATTATACTCCAGGACAAGATGCTTCTTAGCTTAAAACCATCTTCATCCTCTTTTTTTTTGGTATGGGGATTGAACTCATGACCTTACACTTACCAAGCAAGTGCTATCTACACCCTTTTGAAACTGAGTTTTCGGGGCCGGGGATTTAGCTCAGTGGCATAAGCACCTGCCTGGCAAGCACAAGATTGTGAGTTTGATCCCCAGTACCGCAAAAAAAAAAAAAAAGAAAAGAAAAGAAACTGAGTCTTCCTCCATTTGGAATCTTTCCTAGCCCCGGATATCATTGTGAACACCTAATAAATAGTGGCTGTATTGGAATGTCAGAAGGACCCATCGGGAGACATAGACTTCCCAACCATTCATGAATTACAAAACTAGTCTCTGTTTTTTATTTTCTTGCCATACCCTTAGCACAGACAACTGGGGCTCTTCACTGGGTCCCTAAGACCTTATGCTTGCATTCTCAGCACAGGCTGACAGTCTGACTAGAAGGGGGAGCTGGGGGGTCTGGGAGGAAAGACTGACGATTCAACATCAGTGCTAACGGAGTCAGAGTCAGGAGTGGTGGTATAGCAGACAGCAAAGTCAGGTAGAAATATTTCAGCAGGTTGGCAGACAGGGCTGGGCCCTGGAAAGAGTCAGTGCAGAAGGTGAGGACACATCACAACTGTGGGTGGAGGCGCGTTGATTGAAGGCCAAGCCTCAAGACAAAGTACCTGTGTGTGCTAGCGCAGGCCCGTAATCCCAGCACCGGGGAGTTCAAGACCAGCCTGGGCTTCAAAGTGAGCTCAAGGCCAACCAAACTGCGGAGTGAGACCCTGTCTCAAAAAAGACAAAATAAAAACAAAAAAGGACAAAGATGAAATGACCTACTTTCCCAGGGATAAACAAATTCTAAATAGACATCAGTCACTTGGGTGGGGGACCAGGACCTTGACTCACCCCTTCCAGGAGAGGTCCTTGTTCTTTCCATGCACAGTTGCCATGTGACCTGCTTCCCCACTGGATCACATTACCTGAGCGACTATACTTGTCATCTTACTGGTTGATCATAATTTTGTCCCACCTTACAGCCACCTCATGGTTTTGTACCCAACTCATGATTTTGCTTTATAGAACTACTCCTGAGAAGCAGGGCTCTTTGCTACCCACTGGGGACTCCTCCTGCCTCTCAGGAGCTGTACCTTTCCCTCTCAACAAGTGTTTCCTACTCTTTTTTTGATACAGGAATGGAATTTAGGACCTTGCACTTGCCAGGCAGATGCTGTACAGCTGAGCTATATCCCTGGCTCCTATGTTTCCCACTCTTCACCTCTGTTGTTCCTTAAATTCATTCTTTAATTTCGGCATATTGGACATCCAGCAGGTTGGCAGTTATATTTGCCTTATATTATTTGGACTATTTGGAAAACCTCTATCATCCCTTTATCGGTGGTACACATCTGTAATCCTAGCACTCAAGAGGCTGAGGTAAGAGGGTCACTACAAGTTCGAAACCAGCCTTGGTTACATAGTGAGTTCATGGCCAGCCTGAACTGCATAGCAAGACCCTGTCTCAAAAAAAGGAAAGTGAGTCAGTGTAATAGTACTTTAAACACTTTTGAGGAACAAGGAACTTGAGAAGGAACAGCATAGGCCCAATCAGACCAACATGAGCCTAAGTTTAAAGTAACCCAGCTTACATACTTCCTTCCATAAGTGTCACCATTTACAAACATTTTGACATACTTGGACTTCCTAGTTTTTGCCACTATCTGTTTTTTTCTTTTTAATCCTGGTAGAGCAAAATATTTTTTGTACCAGGGATTAAACTCATGACCTTGCGCTTGCCAGGCACTGAGCTAAATTCCTGACCTCTGCAAACTCTTATCATATAACATCTTCTCTTACTTTAAAAAAAAAACTCTCTCTCTATCTATCTATCTATCTATCTATCTATCTATTTATCTTTACTTTTTTTTTTTTTTTTTTTTTTTTTTTTTTTTTTTTTTTTTTTGTCTTTTTGAGACAGGGTCTCTATGCAGTTCAGGCTGGCCTTGAGCTCACTTTGTAGCCCAGGCTGGTCTCAAACTTGCAATGATCCTCCTACCTCAGCCTCCCTAGTGCTGGGATTACAGGTGTGAACCACCAAACCCGGTTTATTTATTTTTACTTTAAAGAGGATAAAACAGAATAAAATCAATCAAAACAAACTAGTGTAAGAGATAGAGGACTTCAAAAACATTACCAAATCAACAATAGTTACCATAATTTCTTTTTTTGGAGATTTAGATCAGATGCATAAGCGCCTGCCTGGCAAATGTGCGGTTTTGAGTTCAATCCCCAGTACCACACACACACACACACACATACACACAAAAAGTTACATAATTTCTTTTGATGTCTTCAAAATAGCTGCAGATAATTTCAGATATAGTAAAAATCAATCAGAACAGAATAGAATAGAAACAATAAAAACAAAACAATGAATGCGGTAAAGGATTTCAAAACAAGCCAATAGTAAATCCAAAACTGCTACCAAACTATATCTTGCTATCTTTGAAAAAGCTGCTCCTGCCATGGAATTAACACAATCAAAACACGGTGGAATAAAACCCAACCCAACAAAACAACAGAAATGATATAGGGCCATAGGGAATCAACAATGGCTGCAACCCTCAGAAGGAGATCCCCGATAGACGCCACGCTGCCTACCGCTATCCTCTGAACCTATGATCAGACCACTGGCCCTAGACCTGCAAAGTCAGCGAAACACCCAAGCACCACAGGCATCCAATTGCCTTTCACCTGTTTGGTAGGGGTGCTGGGAGGGGGGGTTGGTAAGGGGCTGGGGTCTGTCTTTTCCCAGTCCAGCGATGGCCGCACATGGCACTACCTCCCAGACTGGGCTTGTTTACTGGTGTGACCTTCTTCTCTCTCCCCCAGTCCATGAATGGCCTAATATACATTTTAAAAACAGGGTCTCTGAGTAATTCAGGCTATTCTTGAACTCACTACATATCCCAGGCTGGGCTCAAGCTCACAGCCATCCTCCTGTTTCAGCCTCCCAAATTGTGGAATTACAGGTGTGCACCACCATGCTTGGCTTCAAAATATATATTTATAGTTGTAACTTTACATTTTCTTCTTTGTCTTCTTTATCAGCTTTGACCCCATGGCAGTCCTCCTGCCTCAGCCTCCGAGTGTGTGGCACCATGCCTGGCAGCTATGGCTTTATAAATATCTTCTCCTGAAATCCCCCTATATAAACTTAGAGCTGTGACCACTAGGCAGGATGAAGTTTAGGCAAAGGGCTTTCCTCTGCCACCTTACTGGCTTGTTGCTGGTAAACTTCTTTCTCCTGTCACTCTGGTGCCGGAGTTGCTGGCCTCACTGGGGAGCAGTGGAGGGGAAGCTTTTATTTCAGGTTGTCCTGCCACCATCCTGGTGGGCTCCAAACCTGGCTGACCTTGAGAACCACAGTGCAGCTTCTGTCATTACTGTTTTTGCTGAGCACACTGGATCTAACCCCGGGGTAGGGAGGGATCATAGACTCTGCATTGAAAACAGAGGTGAGTAAGGTGGGCTGGAGGCCTTTGGCAGCTCCACTTCTTTGTGGAGCCTCCCAGGCCAGCCCCTTTGCTCCCACCTCTGCTCATCTTCCCAGTGTGCTTCTTGGCAAGTCATTTGTCCACCCTAATCGCATTCTATCTCTGGTCCTACTGTGCTTCCCAACATACACCCATCAGGTTCTGCCACAGACCCCAAGAATGTGGACACTTGACCAGACTTGCAGTGGTCAGAGGCAGTGGCCCATGCCTACTGTCCCCACACTCTGGGAGGCTGAAGTGGGAGGATCACAAGTGTAAGCTGCTATCCCAATAGTCCAAACTTCTGAGGCTTCCACCAGCCAATCTATTGAAAATGCCGGGAATCAGACACTAAACTGGTAGCTTTGCACCATGTATTGAATGTACTAGTCCCTGTGCCTTCACACAGAAGGGAGAAACCAGATCCCTTGATGGGAACTCACTTCTTTTTTTGGCTGTGGGAGGAGGAGGGCCTCACTTCCGAAGCACACATTTTTTACTGACTGCAACTGGGCAATTTAACAATTTAGGAGGGCTGGGGATTTAGCTCAGCGGCGCTTAAGCACATGGTCGTGAGTTCGATCCCCGGTACTGATTAAAAAAAAAAAAAATTTAGAAAACCTTGTCTCCAACTAATTTCTTTTCTTTTTTTTCCTTTCCTTTCCTTTCCTTTCCTTTCCTTTCCTTTCCTTTCCTTTCCTTTCCTTTCCTTTCCTTTCCTTCCTTCTTTCTTTCTTTCTTTCTTTCTTTCTTTGAGAAAGAATCTTGCTATGTACTTCAGGATGTTCTTGAACTCGCTATGTAGCCCAGGCTGGCTTCGAACTCAAGGCAGTCCTCCTGCCTCAGCCTCCCAAATGCTGGTGATATTGTTACAGGCAGCTGAGCTAGTTAGAAATATTATAGGCAGTCAGACAGAGCTAGGCCCTCAAAGCCAGCACAGAGGACCAGATGTCTGATGACCTTGGAGGAGACACACACCTCTTGCTGTGGGCCAGATCTTGGGACAGAAGGCAAAATAAATGAAATCCCCCCCTTAAATATAATCCTTAGGGATTAAGTCTGGATCACCTTGAGAAGCCAAGAATCATCATCCCAACCCCCTATAGGAAGAGTCACTGATCCAGAAAGAATGCTTGCTTGCTACATTACTCACTTCCCCATTTGTTCCCAATTTAATCAGTTTTACCTGAGCTATTAATCTTATTGGCTAAACAGTGAGTTTCCAGTTTTCTCCAATTTTAAATCCGCCTCACCTCATGATTTTACTCCGTAAAAATCCCAAGAAAATATAGAATCTTTGGCCCTTCTGTCTCCCTCAATAAATATTTCTACTCTTAACCTCTGTTGTTCCTAAAATTCATTCTTAGATTTTAGAGAACGTGAACTCGTTCCGGGCATAGTAGGTTGGGAGTTTCATCCTCCTGGATCAATACAGGGGAAATAAACTAACCTGCTGGATACAAGTACAAGTTTGTGTTTTCTAAAGTTGAAGAATGAATTTTAGGAACAATGGAGCAGAATATATTTATTGAAAGAAAGAAAGCTTCTCTCAGAGAGAAACAGAAGGAATCTGAGTGGGTTGCTGAGGATCCTTAGTTTTCCAGGGATTTTTATAGCGGGAACCACAAGGTGAAGTGGGTCCAAAGTAGGGAAAAATTGGAAATTGCAAGGTGGGCACGAGGTGGGACAGAACTGTGGTCAACCAATAAGATCACGAGTATAAAATTGATTGTGCTCAGATAAAATTGATTACGTTGGGGCAAATGGAGAAGAGAGTCTCACAGCAAGGGGCGTGAATATGGAACAGGGTCTTTTTCTGTAAGGGTTAGGTTGGTGGCTCCTTCTGGCTTCCTCAAGGCTATAGATGCTGATTTAGAATATCAATCCCTGATGTTTATCCTTAGAAAGTATGTGGGTGCATCTGTTTTATCCTTTGTCTTGAGGCCTGGCTCCCAGTGGGAGGTATCTGTTTCCCCCA
The DNA here is from genome assembly GCA_004027455.1 of Hydrochoerus hydrochaeris. Taxonomy (NCBI): domain Eukaryota; kingdom Metazoa; phylum Chordata; class Mammalia; order Rodentia; family Hydrochaeridae; genus Hydrochoerus; species Hydrochoerus hydrochaeris. The sequence goes on along the minus strand of PVLA01005456.1, from coordinate 126,800 downwards.
CAGTTGGAAAGTATCTGGCTTTCTGCACTGGTTCCTTCAAGGGCCTAGCCCTGTCTGACTGCTTACTATATTTCTTATTATAACTTGGTTGCCCATAACCCTGGAATTACAGATCCAAAATAATTTTTTCTTTGTTGTACCGTGAATTAAACTCATGGCCCTGCGCCTGCCAGGCAGATACTTATGCCACTGAGCTAAATCCCCAACCCCAGGTTCAAAATAATAAAAAAGAACGGCTGGGTGTGGTGGTGCATGCCTGTAATCCCGGCACTTGGGAGGCTGAGGCGGTAAGATTCCTGGGAATTAGATTCCTGTGAAGCCTGGGCTACAAAGTGAACTCAAGGTCAGCCTGAACTGCTTAGTGAAAAAAGGCTGAGGGTGTCGCTCAGGGCGAAGGCCTTGGGTTCAATCCCTAGTACCCAAAAATGCCTAAGTAACAAACCCTTTAAATAGAAGACACAGAGGACACTGCATGTGATTATTTTCAGCTCTTTTTGATTTGACTAGGAAAGAAGATGCCCCACTATCTGGTTGCCAGGTTGGAGAGCAGGTGACCGTCACGCCCGAATTTGATTATTTACATTTTACTGATTTCTAGGGAACTACAGGACTGCAAAGCCAAATAGGAGAGAGGAGGACGCCCTCTCTCTTGCCCCCAAATGGTGGCACCCCACACAGACTTCTCACCCAGCCAAAGCCCAGCCACACCCTCTGCCAACAACCCCCAGGCTTTTGTTGGAGTCACCACTTCATTAGCATGTAACAATGGACAAATCCAAAGTGGCCGCCTGTCTCCATTTACAAGTTAAGAGCCCAGGCGCCTTCATTCTTATTGCTATTAACTGAAGTTAATGGTTTTTTTTAAATTAAAATTCTAAGGCACTTCCCCCCTCCACACACATCACCACACCACCACCACCACAGTGTGAGGAGTGAATTCCGGGATCAGTCTTCCCCTGTCGGGAGAGGCGCCTTTTAAAATAATACCATAATCATTGTGATTAGCACTTTCCCCAACCTTCCTTTCTTTTTCTAGGCATCATTTAAGGGAAGGTGAATTCAAATACTCATTTAAAAAAGAATTTGAACCGGGTGAGGTAATGTGCCCTTGTAGTCTCGGCTACTTAGGGAGACTGAGGCAGGAAGATCTTAAATTTGTCCTGTCTCAAAATATAAAAGGGCTGGGGATTTAGCTCAGTGGCCTAAGTGCCTGCCTGGCAAGTGCTAGGTTGTGAGCTCAATTCCCAGTACCAAAAAAAAAAAAAAAAAAGCCATATTCAAAATATAAAAATAAAGAGGACTGGGGATGTGACTGTAGAAGAGCACCCCGGATTCCATGCCCAGTGTCAAAGTAATACTAAAAATAATCATTACCATCCCACTACTACACAACCATCCCAGAATTTCCAGGTGGCATTTCTTATTTTCTTTTTCTTTTTCTTTTTTTTTTTGGCTTTTTTTGAGACAGGGTCTCGCTATGCGGTTCAGGCTGGCCTTGCGCTCACTTTGTAATTCAGGTTAGTCTCAAACTCGCAACGATCCTCCTGCCTCAGCCTCCAGAGTACTGAGATGACAGGCGTGAGCCACCACGGCCGGCCAGGTGGCATTTCTTCCAGGGGCCTTGTGGTGCTGAGGGAGGAGATCTCAGATTAGAAGGTCGCATTCCCAACCAGAATCTCAGTCTGAAATCTGTGGCCCATATGATCGCATCTGCACGCTGCAATGTCTTCTTACAGTCTAAACTTTTGAGGATCATGCCAGCTAAACCACTGAAAATGCCAGGAGCTAGGCACAACACTAGAGGGCTTATTTAATGTGGTACTCATCATGCCTTTAACAGGGAAGGAAGAAACCAGATTCCTTCCGGACACGCCCTCCCTCCTGAAGCACACGCATTTTTTTACCCACTGCAGCACACATTGTATCTGGAGCCTTTGACTGGTCTTCCATCCCTGCCCAGGTTCTGGCCCAGAGCATTTCTCTCCTGAGTGCCTTGGGCTGTTTGCAAGCTTAACAGATCGCTTTGTCCTGCAAGGAGCTGGCAGCCACGCTGATGTGCTCCACGGCCTCCCTCCCGCATGTTAATCTGGGCAGTAGGCACAGCCCGTCCCTGACATCCCCCTCCCTCCTCAGGTCAGCTAGCCCACGGCAGGGCAGATGCACTGAAAGGTAGCCTTGTGCTCCTTTGCTCCCAGGCCTATGCCCGCAGGTCCGCTGCCCTGTGCTTCTCCTGGCTAATCCGACCTGGTCTTGCAGGCACCTGCTCCCCGGAGCTGGACTGGTGAGTGCCCTGCTGGCGCCCTATAGTACCGCTGCTCACCTTGACTACAGCGCCGCACAAGTTTGTTGATTCTCCTCAGAATATAATTTCTGGCATCTAAGTAGAGAAGTGCTTGAAGGTTTGACTATTTTATTTTGGAGACGAGGTCTTGCTGTGCAGTGCAGGCTTGCGCCACCACATCCAGTCTGAAAAATCGACTTTAACGGGGTACGACGCCAAGCTGAGGCAGTGTCTGGCATGGAATGGGAGCTGAGCCTGCATAGGCAAAATCTGGAAATCTCAAGAGCCTTAATTGCTACAAAGTTTTGGGTATCACCTGTAGGCGACTAGGCGGTTTTTAAACAAGGAGCAACACTGAGCTTCTGTTTGCATTTTATTTTGTAGCACTGGGGACTGAACCCAGGGCCTTCACACAACCTCATACTGACACAGGGAAATGAAGCTCCCAACCTACTCTATGTCCGGTACCAGTTAATGTTCTCTAAAATCTAAGAATGAATTTTAGGAACAATGGAGTTGAAAAGCAGAATTTATTTATTTTGGGGGCTGGGGATTTAGCTCAGTGGCATAAGCATCTGCCTTGCAAGCACGCAGTCGTGAGTTCAATCCCCGGTACCGATTAAAAAAAAAAAAAAGAATATATTTTTATTTATTTATTTACTGTTGTACCCCAAAAGGCTGCACCCCAAAATAAAATGAAAATTGTAAAAAGGCAAAAAGAATAAAAAGGCCAAGACGTCTTGGAGGGAAAAGAAGAGCGCGCTTATTTATTTAGGCTGGTATGCAGCGACACAGAGTGAGGGTGGAATTTACACTGCTGTGCAACCAGGCTAAGATTTGGGGGTGGTTTATAAAGGGGGAAAAACCGCAAAGATGTGGGGGGGCCCCCCACACCTGTGCGTTCCTGAGGAAACAGGACATCTGTTTGTTTTTTTTTAAAGGTCAAAGGGCGTGGCGCATACAGAACAGAATGGCAGCGCTTAGAGTTAGATCACAACATTTACTTACTTATTTTTTGGTACCAGGGATCTAACTCAGGATTTAGCGCTTGCCAGGCAGGTGCTTATGCCGCTGAGCTAAATCCCCAGCCCTAGAATATATTTATTGAGAGAAAGTTTCTGTCTGAAAGACAGAAGGGGTCCCTAGTGGGTTGTCTTTTCTAGGAACTTTTATAGAATAAACCCACAAAGTGGCAGGTCTAAGGTGGGGAAAGCATTGGAACTGGGAAGGCAGGCAGGCATGAGGTGGGACTGAACTATGGTCAACCAGTAAGATTAATTGCTCAGCTAAAATTGATTAAATGAGGGGGGATGTAGCAAGTGGGCATGCATAAAGAGCAGTGATTCTTCCTGCAGGGGGTCGGAATGGTGACTCCTGGCTTCCTCAGGGTGCTAGAGGACTATTTAGAATATCAGTCCTTAGAAAGTGGGTGTATTAGCTTGGTTTTTTGTCTTGAGAGCTCCCCTACAGTGGAGGTGTCTGTCTCCCCAACAATTGCAAGGTATCTGGCCTTCTGCACTGCTTTCTTAGCGGGCCTGTCTGACTGCCTATAATATTTCTACCTAGCTCAGTTGCCTGTAACAATACCCACCCCCTTTTTGTTTGTTTGTGTATCTATTTGGAGTCAGGGACTTGCTATGCAGTTCAGGCTGGCCTTGAATTTACTATGTAAACCAGGCTGGCCTTGAATGCCAAGTGATCCTCCTGCCTCAGCTTCCTTAGTGCTGAGATCATAGGGGTGTGCCATCATTCCTGGCTTTATTTTTGTATTTACTTGAGATTAATTATCAATAAATTGTTCTGGCTAAAACTTGAGATCTCCCTACCCCATCCTCTCAGTGTGCTGAAATTATAGGCATGCACCACCATGCCCAGCTTGTTTTACTGTTTTTAATTTGTATTTGCAATGCAAGGGATCAAACCCAGGGACTCTGGAATGATAGAAAAGTACTCTACCAAAGCTATATTCTCAGCTCTGGTTGTTTTGCTTTGGTGTTTTTGAGACAAGGTTTCACTATGCAGTTCAAGCTGGCTTTGCACTTACTGTCTTCCAGGCAGGTTAGCATCAAGCTTACAGCAATCATCCTGCCTCAGTCTCCTGAGTGCTGATCTTACAGGCATGAACCACCATACCTGACTGGGTTTGGTTTTTTTTTTGTTTTGTTTTGTTTTGTTTTGTTTTGGTACCGGTGATTGAACTCATGACCTTGGGCTTGCCAGGCAGGCCCTTATGCCACTGAGCTAAATCCCTGGCCCTGGGCTTGTTTTTGAAGACATGGTTTTATTATAGGTAGCTGAGTTAGGTAAAAATATATAGACAGACACACAGAGCTGGGTCCTCAAAGGAGTCAGTGCAGACACATTGCCACTATGGAGAAGGTGCATTCATTAAAAGCCAGGCCTCAAGACAAAAGATAAAATCACTATACCTGCATTCTTCCCCTAGGAATAAACAGCAGGGTATCCATCGCTTTGGGTAGGAGGGGGCAGGAAGAGCCACTGACCCACTCCCTCCAGGAAAAGCCCCTGTTGTTCTATATGCTTGCTATGTAACTTCCCCATTTGATCCCCATTTAATCAATATAACCTATGCAATTTTACTCAAAATCGTATTGGATGGCCATAGTGTTACGGGCAGCTGAGTTAGATGGAAATATTATAGATAATTGGATAGGGCTAGGCTCTCAAAGGAGCCAATGCAGAAGGCCAGGTACCTTGCAACTGTGGGGGAGACAGACACCTTTGCTGTGGGCCAGATCTCAAGACAAAAGATAAATTAAATGCATCCACATACTTCCTAAGGATAAGCATCAGGAATTGATATTCTTTTTTTTTTTTTTTTGTCTTTTTGAGACAGGGTCTCACTATGCAGTTCAGGCTGGTCTTTAGCTCACTTTGTAGCCCAGGCTGGTCTCAAACTCTCAACCATCCTGCCTCAGCCTCCCAAGTGCTGGGATTACAGGCGTGAGCCACCATGCCCGGCAGGAATTGATATTCTAAATAGGTCTCTTATCACCCTGTGCAAACCAGGAGTCACCACCTGAACCCTCTCCGGGAAGAGTCACTGTTGAAAGAGTTTGCCCTAGAATAAATTATAGGACATTGTGGCGGTGGTCTAATGTGGTGGAAGGCCAAAACAAATAGGAATGCCTATCACTTCCTGCTTCTTCTTCAGCCCTAATTGCAACTTCCCTTCCGGTTTGCAGGCACAGAGAATTCCAATTGGTTCCTCACACATCATCAATATCCACCTCTTGAGCCACTTCAATCACAGGTCATATAACCCTCTGCCTCTCTGTCTCTGGTGGAAGGAGACAGCCCAGCTGCCATGGGTTGTGTGCTCCTTCCCACGTCCTCAACTCAATAAACCTGTTCATTTTGTACTTTTGTTTCTCTATTGCGCCAGAGTACTCTATCATTATGGTGCTTGAGACTTGGAGGGCAGAATGGGTCAGCTCCAGGAGCCATTCCCAGTTCGAGCAACCCTGCCTATAAACCATTTATTTTTTCCTCTGGGACTGTTTACCGCTAATCCACATGCAACAGCAACCTTCCTCACTCATCGCAGGTGAACTGCCATCTGGGGTTTTCTGCAAGCTTGCGTCAAAAAACCAGTTTTCACACTCCTTAGGCCATACAGCCTGAGGCAAAACTGTTATTTTTGTTCCCTGGGACCCCGCCCTGACCACAGAAGAGAATGGGTGTTGGGACCTTCTTGTTACACTTTCAAAACAGGTGACAACTTTTTTTGATAGGTGTGATCCAGGACAGGTTCCACGTTCCTTGGGGGAGAGCTAAAGCTCTTTCGTCCCAAGGTGAAGTTGTTCTCTCAGCTCACTTATAATTCGGTCATGGGAACCACTTCCTGTCTACCGAAAAACATACCTCTGGGGTGCCTGGTTCATAAACTTGGTGCTCTTGACCTCAAGAAGGCTACAAAAACCAAAAAGCTGATCTTTTATTTATGCTTTTGCCACAGTGGTGGCAAGTTGGCAGAAACCCTTCATTTTTAGGCCTTTTTCACTTTGAGGATGTGTCCTTCTCCCACTCTGCTGTGTAATGGCCCAAATACTTCTGGCCTGCTCTGCCTCACCAGGAACTCTCCTTCCCGCCTCACCAGACCCCTGAGAAGATGCACCTCCTGTCTTTACAGCTCCTCCCCTTATCTCCCAGACCAAGTCCCACAGCTTTCTCAGCCAGAGGTTTCTGTGTCCCCTGCACCGTCCTCTCCCCCTTCTTCACCCCCAGTGGCCTCTAATCTTTCCCATAGTTTCTCAAATTTCTCAATCCCTTCCACCATGTGTCATATATTCCATCAGACTGCTCTTCTTTGTCCCCTAGTCCTGCGTCGCCATTTTCTGCGCCAGCTCACCATACTTGGTCTTGTGCATGTCAGTCACTTAGCAAGCCACATGGCTGTCAGCAGCCATCTTGCTGCAACTCACGTGGAGGACAGCTGCCATCTTGCAGCCCTCTGCCATGTGTCAGTGTGCCGCCATCTTGTGGTCCCTCATCATGGGACCAGCAGCAGGCATCTAGCTGTGGGTCTCATGGTAATCAGTCGCCATCTTGTGTTTCCCTGTCGCATGGTGGTTAATCACCCGGTAACTGCCCACCAATACTTGCTGGGCAGTTGGCTGCTCAGTTGCCATCTACAACTCCCACTCCACAGCCTTCTCAGCCTCAGTCCCTATTCCTGCTTCAGGAATAGGCTGGTCCCAAGGGACTAGTTCATATTCATGTTCTTTATTCTCCTTGCCAACCTATCTCAGAGTAACCATAAATTAGGTTCCTTGTCTGCTGTTCTTATTTCAAGAGATCTTTGTTAATTAATTTACAAAAAGGTTCACACCAGTCTATTTATTATAGCTCAAGTTGGCCAAATATATTTGAGTGCACTCTGAGTTTGCAACGTTTGTCAGTCTATATATCTGTTGTCTGTCTAGTCTGTTTATACTGTATAGATTGTCTGTCCATGTTTGTCCATTTGCCTGCTCTGTAAACAGCTGTTCCTTTTTATTTGAGCTCAACAATCTTTTTTCCTTTTCCTTTTGCATTTTCTGACCATTTAATCAAGGTTTATTTGGTTTATAGATTTAAAAACATGCTTCCGAGCTGCCAGCATGCTGTTCTGGTAAGTGGCTATGGCTTGGCAAGCCTCAGCCGCCCCAGGGCGAGAACCATTTCAGCATTTCCTGAGATCTGCGATGCGCCATGTTGGACCTTGGGGTACTGGGAAAACAGGCAGCCGCCAGCATGCCACTCCAGTAAGTGGCTGTGGCTTGGCAAGCTGCAGCTACCCCAGGGCGAGAACCAGTGGGCTAAGAATCAAACATCCACTCCCCCACATTAGCAAGTGAGAACCAGAGATCTGAGTATGTCTTGCGAGTTTGATTATATGCGATATAGCAAATAAGGGGGATTTTCTTCTGCCATCTCTTTGAGGGCAAATATTTTTATCTCTGTTTTGCTCAATGGTATTACTCTATTCAATATTCTGTTCTTGTGATTTCGGTATTTCCTTCAATATTGCTCTGCCTCACTGAAGGAACAACTATTGTGAAGAAAACCAGATGTACTATTGTACCTATTGCTGTTGTCCCGGTGGCCTGCTGTGAGGTTCTGTGCCAATTTCACTGCACTGCCTCAGTTGGCTATGTCTTGTCTTGTTCTGCTGTATTTTACTACCTTCAAAATAAATAAATAAATAATAATAAAAATAAAAAAAATCTTAAAGTAAATAACAACAAAACAGATCAGCAAAGTACTGAGCAACCTGAAACATGATATAACTAAACAGATAATGGACTTAAAAAGCAAAAGGAGGAGAAGCAGGTGCTCTAAAGGATATAATTGCATGCATATTTAAGGGTGTAGGAATGATAATTATGTTGCTAAGTTTTTGTTGGATCAGAGAACAGAGCTATTTGCAGCCTCACTGTTTGAATGTCCACTTTGAATGCTTTGATTGTGTAACTTGAACAACTACATCCAGGAAGACAATATGTAATGTATCAACTAGTGATTTCTTACTGTTCATTTTTTTTTGAAATTCTGTATTGTTTCCACCCTTTTTTCTGTTTTGCTTTATTTTTCCCCTCTCTTTAAATAAATTTTTTAAAAAATGAAAAAAAAATGCTTCTACCTAGGTTGCCAGCTGGTCAAAATGATGCTAAAATTGGTTAAACAAAATCCCTTGGGATGAGGAGACATTGGACACAACTTCCATTGATGAATAAGAAAGTGGCCACCTGGTAACTTTAACCAGCTCTTGTTCATTAATTGGAGGCCCAAATAATCTCCATATCCTTATGGGAGACACCTCAACTAAAGTTCATATGACTAAGACAATTCATTGTTGCTGATTTGATGGTATCTTCATGCCTTCAAATTACAATTGGGATTGGTTATGATGATAAATATTTTCTTTCAGATTCAGACATCTGCCTTTTTCTTGTGCTCCAGCCAAGAGATTCAAGTCAAACCAACATGAGGTCATCAGTCCAATGATAATTTTTACACAAAAACTTATGTAATATCCATCAACAAAAGGACCTAAGAGCCAAAGAGTTACAATTGCTATAACCTAAAAGCAGTTTCTAAACTTAACTGTCAGCCCTACTGCTCAGGCTTTGATTATACATGCTTTATACTTTGATTATGCATGCTTTGATTAAGGTTTATTCTTGCCTGAAAGATGCCAAACCCTAAGGCATCATAACAAATATACTAAATTATTTTTATTTTTATTTTTGCTCTTTTTTGAGACAGTGTCTCACTATGCAATACAGGCTGGCCTTGAGCTCACTTTGTAGCCTAGGCTGGTCTCGATTTTTTTTTTTTTTTTTTGTACTGGGGATTGAACTCGCGACCTTGCACTTGCCAGGCAGGTGCTTATGCCACTGAGCTAAATCCCTGGCCCCTGGTTTCAAATTTGCTATGATCCTCTTGCCTCAGCCTCCTGAGTGCTGAGATTACAGGTGTGAGCCACCATGCCCAGTTTCTAAATTCTTTTTAGATTCTTTTACTGGCATCCACCAGATTTTTTCCAGAAAAAGGTTATATGACGCATATTTTGGCCATAATTAACTATATTTAACTGGTCTTAAATGACACCACAGCTGATCTCTCTCTCCTAAATAAAAAAGGTAAAATTAATAAAACAGGCCATCCTCCAACATCAGATGACAGTAGACATCTTAACAGCACAGGAGATACACAACTGTAAAGTCTAACTGTGTGTATGACAAATGAGTGACATGTCAGTTTCTAAAATTCCCTGGACCTTATCCTTATCCTCCTTATGGGAAGCCATTACTGAAATTATACTCATAAATACCCTGTTGATTCTATTATTTGACTCCGGCATACTTAATTGATTCTTTGCCTTTGTCTCCTTTAGACTTAAAGCTGTACACCTACCCAAGATGAAAATGCCTGCTATCTACTGAGGGCCACTAGTTAAAAGCTCTGCAGAGTATCCCTGACTGCCATTCAACAATTTCAACCCCTTTCAGCCTGAATAAGTCAGATCAGTCTCTGTTCATTATCCCTCATGGCAGTCTGGGTTACTTCTTCAGAGGAAAAGTGCTATAGGCAGCTAAGCCAGTTAAAAATATTATAGGCAGTCAGACAGGGCTAGGACCTCAAAATAGCCAGCACAGAGAACCAGATGTCTTGTGACTGTGGAGGAGACAGATACCTTCTACTGTGGGCTGGATCCCGAGACAAAAGGCTAAACTTGGCCCTCAAACCCCACAGGGGAGACCTTCTTAATAGGGCTTTTCGTGTTCTCAACAACAGAGATAAAAATCAATCAAAAGAAAAAATTACAATCTGATCTTTTAGCCATGACACTTGGAGCTCTGAGACAAGGTGGAGCTGCCTGAGCCCCTCTTGCACCATACTTCAAGTGCAACAAAAAAGATGCTGGACAAGAGAATGCCCCTTCTACAGTCTCAAGGGCCATCAGAAGAGCAACTGTCCTAGCCACCAGAGAGTGGGTGAGCCACCCTCTAAATCCCTGCCCTCGCAGGAGATCTCGTCACCACTGCATTCATCTCTGGCTGCCCTACTTGGACTTGCTGCTGAAGACTGATGGGGCTTGGGGTCCGCAGCCCCCCATTAAGGTATCCTTCTCAGAGCCCCAAGTGCCACTGGAGGTCTCAGGTAAGACATTCTCTGTATTTGTCGACATAGAGGCCATATATAGTGTTCTTCCCGAGTTTTCAGGCTTCAGTTTTTAGGTTCTCAGTCTCTATAGTGAGTGTTGATGGCCAACCTACACAGCCCCAGCAGACAGGGCCTATTCCATGCAGGTTCTAGACTCTTCTCTACCCATAGCTCTCTAATAATTCCAACACGTCCCACACCCCTTTTAGGTAGAGATCTTCAAAAGGTTAACTTCTCCTTTACCTTCTCCCTCCCCACAGCTCTAGTCCTCCAAGCACCCTCACGGTGCACCACAAAGCCCCCCTTCCCTCGCTTCTCTGGTTGATCCCATAGTTTAAAACATCTCCAGCCTCAGCAGTGCTACCCACGCTTTCTATGCCTATTCTAATTCATCTCAGGGATCCTTCAATTTTTTCCTTGCGTTCCCAATAACCTATAGCTCCCAAACATTTACGGGGACTTAAACCTATCATCAAACATCTTTTAGACAATTGTTTTCTTAAACCTACCCATTCACCCTACAATACTCCCATTCTCCTGCCTCATGGGAGCCTCAAACCTAATGGGTCCTATAATCTGATACAAGACCTTAGGCTAATCAGTGATGCTGTTACCCCAATTCACCCAATGGGGCCAAATCCTTGTACTATGTTCTCTCATGTCCCTCCCTCTACCACTCACTTTATAATCCTAGACCTTAAAAATGCCCCCCCTTACCATCCCCCCTACACCCTAATTGTCAGGATTCCTTTGTGTTTCTGTAGACTGACCCAGACACTCTGAGGTCTCAACAACTTACACCTGTCATCTCTACAGTACAACCTCTCCTCAGAGACACATACCAGTCCTTTCCTTTCTCACTCATCAATTTCACAGGCACACCCCTGGTCAGGACTGGCAGGTAGATTTTACACACATGCCCCGCCACAAAACTCTCAAATATTTTCTCACCTTTGTTTGTACTTTTTCAGGATAGATAAAAGCCTTTCCCACAACCAGGGAGACTGCTGATGTAGTTACTAAGCTTCTGTTACAGGAAATCATCCCAAGGTTTGGTTTACCTCAGAGTATTCAGTCAGATAATGGTCCGGCCTTTATTTCTCAGATCTCTCAACAGGTCTACAACTAAAATGGAGCGGCCCCTACCTGGTCTTCCTTGGAACTTTAATGGTGATCAATGGTCACTGGACTGCCATCCTGGTTCCACATCACTCAAGCTAGACGGTGCCCTCCTAACTCTGACTCTCCTGAGTCTAAACATCCTGAGTGGTCATCTCATCTCCTATCTCCCATGTCCATCTCACCAAGGCCCCACAACCACCATTTTCCGGCTAGATCACGTTTTGTTATCCTATTTTGTTCCTGATCCCTTACATTCTATTAGTTAATATTTTCACTATAACTATCTTAGTTCTCTCTGCCCTCCGTTATTTAGTTAAACAGGAGACTCCTATAGATCTAAGATCTCATGTCACTTATAGTGATACAGCCATGGCCCTCCACACCCCTACTCTGTAATTTCCCAAACATGACTCATTCATCAGGCCTTATTTCTCATGCTTCTTATTCTTTCTAGCTCAACTCCTAAAACAAGGACAAGTCCTACCTACACTTTTAACTTTTACCCTTTCAGATGGGGGAATAATTACCTCTTGTAACTCCACCCTTGCAACTCCATGCTTATTTTTCAGATTCTTCCTCACCATGGCCCCGATGGAATGACACATTTGGATCAGGGCATTTTTCCTTCTACCTTTATTATGATAGTGAGCTGCCTCCTCACAGGACCTTGTGTTTTTTATTTCTCCAATCTAGGATGCGAACATTCACCAATGATTAATTCCTTGTCCTGGTTGAAATACCTGGTACCAGTTTCTACATGGGCATCAACTGTCATCCCATCAATCTTCCTAAACCCCAGTATGGCACCCCTTTTAGCAGGAAGTAGTAAAAGAGAGACTTCACCCTTTTCCTAACAATAAAAAGATGGAAATGAAAGAGTTTTGTGCTAGAATAAAATACAGGACATTATGGCAGTGGTTGAATATAGCAGAAGGCCAAAGCAGGAATGCCTACCACTTCCTGCTTCTTCTTCAGCCCTAATTGCAACTCCCCTTCCTGTTTGCACGCACAGAGAATTCCAGTGGGTTCCTCAGACATCATCAATATCCACCCCAAGCTCCATGTCAATCAGAGGTCATATAACCCTCTGCCTCTCTGTCTCTTGTGGAAGGACACAGCCCAGCTGCCATGGGTTGTGTGTTCCTTCCCACATCCTCAACTCAATAAACCTGTTCATTTTGTACTTTTGCTTCTCTATTGCACCAGAATACTCTATCAGCTGTTGTGTAAGTAAATCGGCTTGCTACAGGGCTTGCTTCCCTATTTGTCCCCAGTTTAAGCAATTTTACCTGAGCAGTTATACTCATAAACTTATTGGTTCGCCATAGTTCTATCCCACCTCGTGCCCACTTGTGAGTTCTCGTTTTAGACCTGCCTCACTTTGTAGTTTTACTTTATAAAATCTTTAGAAAAGAGAGTCTTTGGTAACCCACTTGGGACCTCTTATGTCTCTTTCTCTCAGAAGCTGTCTTTCTCTTAATAAACATGTTCTGGGGCTGGGGATTTAGCTCAGTAGCATAAGTGCCTGCCTTGCTAACACGTGGTTGTGAGTTCAATCCCCAGTACCGATAATAAATAAATAAATAAATATGTTCTACTCTTAACCGCCATTGTTCCTAAAATTCATTCTTTGATCTTAGAGAACACCAACTTGTACCAGATATCTAGTAGGCTGGAAGTTTTGTTACCCTATATCAATCGTTTATCCCACATCATACCTGCCTTATGATTTCCCATTGGACCAATGTTACCTAAGTGACTATACTTGTTATCTTATTAATTAATTATAATGTCAGCTGGGCGTCATGGCTCACACCTGTAATCCCAGCACTTAGGGAGGCTGAGGCAGGAGGATCATTGCAAGTTCGAGACCAGCCTGAGCTACAAAGTGCACTCAAGGCCTGCCTGAACTGCATAGAGAGATCCTGTCTCAAAAAGACAAAAAAAAAAAATTAATTATAATTTTTCCCATCGGGCTGGGGATTTAGCTCAGTGGCATAAGCGTCTGCCTTGCAAGCATACAGTCATGAGTTTGATCCCCGGTACCCCCCCCAAAAAAAATTAATAATAATAATTTTTCGCATCTTAGACACACTTCACCTCATGATTTTGCTGTATAAAACTTCCTTGAAACATGGGATCATCAATAACTTCTCTTAGAGACAGGCTTTCTTTCACCAGTAAATAGATTCTGCTCTCGACCTGTGGTGTTCCTAGAATTCATTATTCAATTTTATTTTATTTTATTTTTGTCTTTTTCAGACAGTTTCATTGCAGTTCAGGCTGGCCTTGAACTCACGTCATATCCCAGGCTGGCCTCAAACTCAAAGCAATCCTCTTGTCTCAGCCTCCCAAGTGCTAGGATTATAGATATGTACCACCATGCCTGGCTTATTATTCAATTTTTTTTTTTTTTTTGTACTGGGGATTGAACTCGTGACCACACACTTGCAAGGCAGGCACTTATGCCGCTGAGCTAAATTCCTGGCCTTCATTATTTTAGAGGACACAAAATAGTACCAGATATCTAACTGGTTGAGAGTTCCTTTCCCCTATATTGTTTTGGCTCAAGCGTGAAAAATGGACTCGGGAATGAAAGAGGAAAAAAAAGGTCGGGAAGTCAGTAAGGCGCGGTTGCAACTGTCCAGGCAGAATGTGAGAGTAGGAGGGGTCAGAGGGAAAGCAGCAGTAGGCGGCAGAGAAGTTTCTGGCTAAACAGGGAAATGCCAGAGTTTGCTTGCTGAGGTAGAAAGCAAACAGGTGGAAGAGGAGCGTGAGCTTTGTTGAGCTCATGATGAATCTGGAAGATCCGTAGAGTTCTCCATAGTGGTTAGAGATCTATATTCATTGCACTCTGAGTGCACCCTGGAGTGAGCTAAGTGGGACACATGTGTAAGTACTGCATTGTTTTTCTGGTGTGAGAAACTCGAAAAGTGTAAATAAGGATCAAAGTGTGTATTAGGGCGTGTAAAAGAGGAAGAAATTGTTCACAAGGGGAGGGGAGGAAAGGAAAGAAGGGAAAGTAAAACAAAAGCCAGAAAAGGAAACATGGAAACAAAGCTTTTGTGAATGGGGAGGGGAGGAAGGGTTGAAGGGAAGGGGAGGAAAATGGAGAAAAACAGAATCAAGTACAATTTCTCTGTGATGAATGCGATCCTTGTACATATCTAAAATGTACCAACAAGTCTGACTGTTTAAAAAAAAAAAAAAGCTACATTCAAGACTTGACGCTTGGGCACAGGGAAGGTCACTGAGGGAAACTGTGTTGAGGATGATAAAAACCTAGCATTTCCCCATGATTTCTTTCTGTTTTAAAGTAACAGGTCCATAAATCAGGTGACTTGTTAGTCTAGCTGAGCATTTATTTTGAAGACAGGATTCTTTGGGATCTGCAGTGGCTGTTTTCTGCTATGGTTATCACCCGGACCTGGAGCGCTCAGCTTCCGTCTCTGGGAGACCTAAACAAGCCTGCCGTTGATCAGAGTGGGCTGTCCGAGATCGGTTATATTGATTGTCACCCATGCCATTGCCTAGTTTGTCAGGCAAGCGAAGGACAGAATATGCCTTGGTGGGCAGCACCACCCACTCTATTCTTTGCCTTTCGCCCCCTGCAACAGAGAGAGCTCCCTAAAGTTCTAACATGACCTGTGTGCTTGAGAACTTAAACCCCCAACCCAAACTGGATGCCACACTGTGTTTATCACTAGGACTCTGCTCCCCTGACCACAGCTGACTGGAGCAGACACAGAGCGCTCACTGTAAGAGCCATTTAGCCAGGCCCACTGGGAGGTTGAGGAAGGAGAGGAAGTTGGAGCCTAGCCTGGGCAATTTAGTGACTTAGGGAAATCCTGTCCCAGAATGTTGCATTCTAGGGGCTGGGGATTTAGCTCAGTGGCTTAAGGACCTGCCTTGCAAGCGTGAGGTTGTGAGTTCAATCCCCGGTACCAAAAAAAAAATGTTGCATTCTATTTTTCCTTTTGGTACCTGGGGGATCAAACTCATCAATAGGTTAAAAAGAAGGCTGGAGATGTGGCTCACTGCAAAAGTCCTGAGTTCAATCTGCAGTACAAAAAAAGGAAAAGAAAGGCCGGGGATTTAGCTCAGCAGCACAAGCACCTGCCTGGCAAGTGCAAGGTCATGAGTTTGATCCCCGATACCAAAAAAAAAAAGGGTTTTTTACTCTGAGTTAAGAGAGCTGGGCACAGTTGCACATATCTGTAATCCCAGCACTCAGGAGGCTGAGGCAGAATGATTGTGAATTTGAGGCCAGCTAGGCTACATGGGGAATTCAAGGCCAGGCTGGATTACATAGCAAGGCCTTGTTTCTAAAAACAAAAACAAAAAAGAATCCACATTCAGGACAGATAGTTAGAGTCTGTACGTGATCTAGTAGGACACGTGCTTTGCAATTCTGTGGGCCTCCTTGTCTTCCCCAGGAGAACAGAGCAGCAGTTAAGGAATCAGCAGTCATAAGGAGCATTGTGGGCATCAGAAAGAGGGCGGCAAGCCCTGAAAATCAGAGGAAACCACCACTTTGGCTCCTCATGGTCATCTATGCCTAGATTTCAGGGCCTCCTGAGGCTTGTGTTTTGGACCCGTGGGTTCTGTATTGGTTTTTCCCGAAGCTGATCTAAGCAGGCTTCTGTTATTTGCAACCAAAGAGCCTCACTAATTGACAGTAGCCATATGGGTAAAGACCCAGACGGGAACCGCTTTGAATAGGCTGTACTGAGTCGGCTCAGGAAATCCTAGCAGGAGGCTGGAGAACATCCTCAGGACTAAAAGGATTTAGTGAAAGCTATCAGCCACTGGACTGTGCCTATTGCTGACCACAGCGGTCTAGCTCCAAAAGGGTGCTTTGACATGTTTATGGACTTTTTGAAATTACAGGCAAATAAAAACAGGAAAAATATTCACCACAAAAGGCCATTACTTCTAAATACATCATTTTCACCTTTAAATATATCTTTCAAGCTAATGCCCACTGGTGACTGTAATGGGCATTGTTTCGTCCACCTTCACCTTATTTGCCTCCTGGTAAACCAGGTGTACATGCTTGTAATCCTAGCACTTGGGAGGCTGAGTCAGGAGGAATGCCATGAGTGTGAGGCCAGCCTGGACTACACAATGAGACACTGTCTCAAAATAACAACAAAACAAACTCAACCCTGGTGACTGGACAGCACCCTTGACACAGGCTGGACGACTCAGAGCCCTTTCTTGGCACTGGACTGGAGGGACATACACTCCATCCAGGGGGAAAAGAGAAACTGGGAGCAGATTTGGCAGCGGAGTTTCCAGCTGACTGGAAGTCACTGTGTAGCAAGAAAGAAAGCAGACAGAAAGAAGGTGGCATTTCAGTGTCCAACTCAGCTGGCCCTGAGTCCTACTGCCCCCATCCTTCCTGAAACTTAGTTACGTAAGCTGAAAAGTCTCCTTTCTGCCTAAGCCGGTTCAAGTTGGGTCCCTATTAACCAAAGAGGCTGATGAATACACAGGGCCACTTTGGGGAAAGAGCTTAAAGAGGTGCCAGGCAAGAAGGTGCAGGTGTTTCTTGATGTTTTGGTGGTAGCACTGAGGTAGATCAGGGATGGGGCCAAGATGGTCAAGCAAATGAGCGAAATCTGTCAAAATCATGAGGCTCGGGACACATGGGCAACCACAGAATCCAGGATGGCCCTGCAGCTGACCAGCATTGTCCGCAGAGCCACTCAGAAAGTGCTGTCTTCAGTTCTTCACTTACATGTGGTATGAAACCAAGCCAGCGTTTGAGGGGACTGTTTAAACCTCACACCAGACCAAGCAAGTTTCAGATGAGACAACCGTCCCAGACGCTTTACCTGGTAAGGAAGAAGCCAAAGCCAGACACAAAACACTCCTCTCCGTTGTCCTGTGGCCAGTGGGTCTATTCACCAGCCTCTCCTCACTGTGCAGCACATATTTCTTTTCCACCTTCAATAAACGTAAATCCTCCCTGTCTCTTCCGTGTGTCTTTGTCCGTTTCTTTGTTTAAGATATCAAGAATCGGAAAAAATTTCTTTGGGATCCAAAAGCCTGTCATGGTACTAGGGATTAAACCCAGGGCTTTCATACACCATGGCCATTTTTATTTATTATTCAAGACAGGGTCTTGCTAAATTGCAAGCCTGGCATGGAATTTGCCATTATTCTGTCTCACCCTCCTGAGTAGCTAGAATGACAGGCATGTGCCACCACACCTGGCTTGCTAATATTCTTTTACCCATTATGCTCTAGAGAATAATTACAAGCATGGGAGGAAAAAAACCCCAAAACTTTATGCACTACTGGGTGTGGCATTATACATGTGCAATCCCAGTGCTTGGGAGGCTGACCCAGGAGGATTGCCGTAAAACTGAGGCTACCATAGGCTCCGTCATAGAGAGTTCAAAGCCCTACCTCAGAAGAAAAGGAGAGAAGGAAAGGAAAGGGAAAGAAAAGAAAAGAAAGTTGTATGCACTGAAAGACTAATCATACCTCCCTTCAAAGCTCAGATGTACAAGGACAGGATAATGAATACCAATAAACCAAACTTAGGAATGACCAATCTCCCCTCTTGCTCTGTATTTATACCCACACATTTGTTATTATAACTCAAAGTATTATTTGCTGAACTACTTGATAATTGGCATCAGATATTATGATAATCCAAATATAAATTCCCCCCATATAGATTTCCTAAAAACAGGACACTTTATACAACCACAGAGCAATGATCACATCCAGGAGTTTCAACATTCCATAGTTTGTTTGTTTTGGTTATTTGAGACTTGGTCTCTCTATGCTGTTCAGGATGGCCTTGAACTCACTGTGTAGCCAAGACTGTCCTTGAACTCTAGGAGATTCTCTGGCCTCCGCTTCCTGAGTGCTGGGATTACAGGCATGCACCACCGTGCCTGGCTTCACTTTCCCTTGTTTTATCTTGACTTGGAAGCTCCGTTGAAATATATTATTGCCTCAATAATTTTTTTTTTTTGTAGTAGTAGTAGAAGAGATTCTACCCAGGGCCTTTGCTCTGAGCTATGTTATCCTCAGCACTTTTTACATTTTTTTATTTTGAGAGAGGGTCTTGCTAAATCCCTAAATTGCCCACGCTGGGTTTGGATTTGTGACCCTCCTTCAGCTTTCTAGAGTGCTGGGGTCACAGTCGTGCAGCACCACACTTGGCTGGGTTTTTGGGGTGGGGTAATGGTAGCGGTAGTGGTCTTTTATCTCTTCCTCTTGCTTCTCTTTCTTCTCCTCTTCCTTCTTCTCTTCTCCCTTGTCTTTTCCCTCTTTCTCCTTTCCCTCTTCCCCCCACCCCTATTCTCCTCCATCTTCCTCTTCTTCTTTTTCTCTTCTTTCTCACCTTCTTCTCCCTCTCCTCCCTTCTTTTTTATGGCGCAGGGGATCTAACCCAGGCCTCCTGTAATGGTAGACCTACTGCCTGCTGTGGAGTGACATTCCCAGCCCCGTACATCCTGTGTAATGATTAATTTGAGGCATTAGTTTGACTGGATTAATGTCTACCTAGAGAACTGATAAAGGATTATTTCTGGGTGTATTTGTGAGACAGTTTCTATGGAGATTGGCTCTTGTCTTAGTAGACTGTATGGGGAAGATTGTCCTCCATGTGGGCAGCACTGTCTAATCAGCTGCCACCAATCCCATGCCACTGGCCGGCCCTCTGTGGAATTGGGAGACATTCTTCTCCTACCTTGGATATCATCACTCTAGGTTCTGTGGCCTTTGAACTGCAAAATTTCCACCAATGACTTCCCCTTCTGGTCTCAGGTCTTCACCTATGAGCTGGGGGTTACACTCTCTGCTCCCCTGGTTCTGAGTCCTCTAGACTTAGGTGGAGTCACACTACCACATCCCAGGGGCTCTAGCTGTCACATGGCACATCATGGGACTTCTCAGTCTCCATAACTGCATGAGCTGAATGCACTCATAAACCCTCTTTCATCCTCTCTCCTGTGGTTCTGTCTCTCTGGAGAACCCCGACAGATACCGCAGTTCATCAACCAGGACGCTTTGTGCTGGAGTCCGATGTGGTGGGGACACGAGAGACCGCTACACACACCCAGTCACCCAGCTACTACTGAAACAGATGGCCTGAGTGGAGCCCACCCTCCCTGTGCTCACAGATGTGACTTACTCTGTGTCCCCTCATTTGTGTACTGCCCAGGGGGACGTGGCTGCCGGTTGGGTGCTTTACAGCTCCTCTTTTATCTGCATGTCCTTGCTGGAAGTCACAGAATCACTGTCGGGGCTTTTCAAGGTGATATAGTCATCACCTCATACCCAAGGGGCACAGAGTTTGCTGATTCCAACCTTTACTTTTCTCTCTTTTTTAGTGGCATACCCCTGATTTTATTGAAATCAGCAGTTCACCGAGCTACAAAACATTTCCTCTCCTAAAGCTAAGTGTACCATGTAGCTAAGTTCTAGCCAAGGAAACGCAACTGTAAATGCTGTGTAGTACTTCTGGGGAGATTCCTGTCAAGCTAAATAACAATCAGAGAAAGGCTCTACAAAGAAAAAAGCAACCATACAAAGAATGATCTGTCTTTGGGGATAAAATAGAAAAAGGGCTGGGGACACAGCTCAGTGGTGGAGCGTCTGCCTAGTCTGTGTGAAACTGTGGGCTCAATCCTCAGTACTGCCAATTAGTTAATTAATTTTAATTTGATTCAGGGCTAAGTTGCCCCAGGCTGGCCTCAAATTCACAATCTTTCTCCTAAGTATCTGGGATTATAGGTCCCTGTCATTATACCCAGCTGCAAAGGGAAGTTTTTAAAAGAAAAAAAAATGAGGATTATATCACCTATATTTGTGGAGGGCCATTCTATATACATTTTTTGGGAAAAATCATTTCATAATCAAACTATGATTAGGGCTTGTCTGAGGCCTTGAATTGTGCCATGGAAGTGGGCCATGGTATGCAGGAACATAAATCTGTGTGACTTCTGTCATGGCTGAGGCCTCAGTGGTCCCATGGTGTGTGACATTCTAGGGCAAGATTACAGCAGTCGAAAACATCCCGGTTTCTTTTCTTTTTTTTTTTTTTGGTACCGGGGATCAAACTCCCAACCTTGCAATTGCCAGGCAGGCGCTTCAGCCACTGAGCTAAATCCCCAGCCCCCATCCCGGTTTCTTGAGAGTAAAGTAGTAATGAAAAATCTTGCTGGGTGTGATGTTGCACACCTGTAATCCCAGCTCTTGGGAGGCTGAGGCAGGAAGAGCATTTCAAGTTTGTGGCCAGCCTGGGCTATAGAGCAAGCTCAAGGCCATCCTGAACTGCATAGTGGGGCCCTGTCTCAAAAAGACAAAAAAAAAAAAAAAAGTTTCACAGCACAAGACCACTGCTGCTCTCTAAGTAATCCGATGATAACCCCTCCCCATTTTCCTTAATGGAATCTGACCAGTAAACACCAAGGTTCCGGCTGCCTGGAGGCCTTTTCTTCCTGGTGAACAGCTGGCCCTCCTGGATCCTCGCTATACCACCATTTTGTCTCTTGCTCTTTCTTTTCGTGTGTGGTACAGCTCCTTGTGGGAGACTGGGGTCCACTGCAGGAGTCCCTAATATATTTCGATTGATTGACTGACTGATGGTGTGTACTGGGGAAGGAACCTAAGGCCCCTCAAATGCTAAGCATATACTCTCTGTTGCTGCTGCTGCTGCCGCCCACCATCCTGTGTGAGCACCTGCCTTGGACCTTAGCTATGTCTTCCCACGAACCTTTCAGAAATAAGACTTTCTTGTTCCTGGCCAAGGAGCAAGAGCAAAATCTCAGCGGATTCAGACGAAGACTGGAAATAAAATCAGGTAAACTTCAAGAGGAAACACTGGATGAGGGCCCAGCTGGGCCGGTAAGGAATTGCACTTGAGCTGCAGCATATTTACTGTCTGTGTGGGGAAGACAAGAGGATCTAGTCACTGTCATGGTCAAGTCGGTATCACTACATCAAGCTGAAAAAATACCATTGGCTGGGCAGTGGAACCAGGGTTAACTGGGAATCTTCATTTTTTTTTTTTTCTGTGATTAGCACTAGTGAGTCAACAGTAAATGTTTGAAACCTTAAGAAAATAAATAAACAAACAAAAGAGCAAAAAACAAAAACAACACTCTACCACTGGACCACTGAGCTATATCCCTGCACCAGGAGTCTTGAAATAATTTCCTTTAGCCACAGTGATTAATATCCAGGGTGGTATTAGCCAAGGTTAAGTAGACAATTGCTATAGAAATGTCCTTGCAAAAAAAAAAAAATTGCTTTCTGGGGCAGGGGTTTAGCTCAGTGGCATAAGCGTTTGCCTGGCAAGTGTGAGGTCATGAGTTTGATCCCTGGTACCAAAAAAAGAAAACAATGCTTTTTGTATAAGTTTGTGATGGTCTGTACCCAAGCTTGTGGTTCTGCTACAGTCTTTGCGGCAGTTACCGAGAGGTAATCATGTGTAAGCACCTTTCCTTCATAACTTCCCAGATCTCTTTATTTTTACTTCTGACAGCTTTTCCTTCACACTTCTTGGCCGTCTATCTGTTAGCTGAGACACACAATTTAAAGGAGTAAGGCTGATTTTGGCTCCTAGTTTCAGTCCAGAAGCCTCAGCTGGCATCAAGGCAGAAGCATTATGGTAGAAGGGTGTGGCGGAGGAAAGCTACTCACCTCATGGCTTCAGGGAAGAAGAATGAGAGGGGAAAGAACCAAAGAAGGAACCACGGACAAGAATGCACCCTTCCAGGTTACACTGTCAGTGATTACTTTCTCAACCAGGTCCCCCCTCCTGGTGGCAGTCAGCCGTAAACTCATCAATGGGTCAGTCCTCTGATGGGCTTGGTGTCCCTGAGATCCAAGCGCTTCTCCAGGCTCTGGACACTGGCCAATCCCAGTACAGGAGTCTTTGGGGGAGCCTTAATACTTAAACCAAAATGCTTAAAAGGTAGGAAAAGCTCATTTTTCTTCCCTTTTCATACTTCTTACTGCTTGGAATGTGGAATTCTAATCTCCATCTTGGGCCATGATACACAGGCCAGTGATAGTTCCACTGTCACCCAGGACCTGGTTTCCTTCAGTCAGCCTGCTCTGTTTCATTCACAGATGTCTGAGGTCCAAGATGGCTGCGTGAAACTGCACAACACTTGTGGTTATGTTCAGTGCCATACTATAAGGCCAAGTTCAAATACGAGTAGTATAGGGCCAGGGATACAGTTCAGTGGCACAGAGCCTGCCTGGTAGGTGTGAGGTCCTGAGTTTGATTCCTGGTGCCAAAGCAAAACAAGAACAAAAACAAAAACAACAGGACTCAGACTCTCCTTCAGAGTCACTCCAGTAGATCCTTCCCAGAGCCCCAAATGTGCTTTTTACTGGGTCATCACTATTTACCTAACATTTGGTTGAAGGGGATGGATCCTGGGGTTGTGACCTTGGGAGCTGTATCTGGTCCCTGGCATCTTCCTGTTTGACTCTTCTCCTCTACTTCCTGGCTGCCCACACGGTGAGCAGCTCTAGCCTGCCATGCCCTTTAACTGTGATGTTTCTGTCTCACCTCAGGCCCAGAAGCAGTGGAGCTCAGTGACCATGGACTAAAACCCAGAAACCGTGAGCCAAAAGAAGCCTTTTCTCCTTTATGTTGTTTATCTCAGGTATTTTGTCATAGCAGTGAAAAGCTCCTAACAGTATTCTATCATAGCCACCTCAGCCATGGGGACCCAGTGTGTCTAACTCTGGAAAAGTGATTGTGTTTAGTTTAGTTGTGACTGGTTGTTTTGTAAGTTACTGTTACAAAGAGAATGTCAAAATTCAGTGGCATAAAGAGCAAGGAAAAATTTTTTTTCTTTTGCCTTTTTGAGACAGGATCTCACTACGCAGTTCAGGCTGGTCTTCAACTCACTTTGTAGCCTAGGCTAACCTCAAACTTGAAGGAATCCTCCTGCCTCAGCCTCCCAAGTGCTGGAGTTATAGGTGTGCACCACCACTCTTGGTTAAGAAAACTCCTATAGCATCCAAAATGAGTACCAGTAGGTAACTCTGCTTCTTCAGATCACGTAGAGGCCTTCCCTTTGTGGCTATCCCATCCCCGTGGCCTTGTGGTATCTTCCCAGTTGAACTGAGTTATTTCCTTGTCCATGTTTCAGCATCAGGAAGCAAGAAAGAGACCCTGTGGAGGAGACACTGCTGACTTTAGGCCCTCTGCTCCCCGCTGCTGAGAACCCAGCAGGTGGTCACCCTCCCTCCAAGACTGCCTAGGAACCAGGAGGGTGGTACATGCCTGTAGTCCCAGAACTCTGGGCGACTGAGGCAGGGGGATCTTATGTCTCACCTGGAAAACAGAGAGACACCGTTTGAAAATAAAAAAAGCAAGTAGACATAGCTCAATACAAAGGCCCTGGGTTCAAACCCTCGCGCTAAAAGTTAAATACATAAATAAATAAATAATAAAGATTGTCTAGGTCCAGGACACACAGTCTTGCTAGGGCCCCTTGCTTCACTAGGGGAAAGAAAACTTTCTCTTTCCTCTCTGAAGATTTGATAATTGAGTCTATGAAATAAACTGACAGTAGACCGATTAAAAGGAGAAAGCCCATTTTAATTATGTGCGTACACATGGGAGTCCCACATAATAAGAGGCTTGACGAAGGGCCAAGTGATTGATGCTCATATAGCAGCCTAAGCTCAGAAAGGAACAGCAGCTTGGAGCTCATGGGATGTGGCAGTGACATCAGTTATGGGAGGCTGAGCAGAGGACATGCACAGGGGGCACAATTTGTCCTGTTAGTCAGGTAAAAAGTCTCAGTTAATGAGCAGCCCTCAGAATTGGTAGATAGTGACATACAAGTTCTTTCTTTCCTTCCTTCCTTCCTTCCTTCCTTCCTTCCTTCCTTCCTTCCTTCCTTCCTTCCTCCCTCCTTTCTTCCCTCTTTCTTCCTCTCCCCCTCCTCCCTTCTCTTCAAAGTGCTGGGATTATACCCAAGGCCTGGAGCACACTATACCCCAGTCTGCTCCCAGTCTCTGGCCATGTAATGACTTAAGCCATCTTGGGTCTCAGCAAGAAGGCCATCTCTAGGGTCCCCACATCACCCCACCACCGCCACACACGCAATCTGCTCTTTCACTTTGATCTTCCCTCTCAGAGCCAAAACAGAACTCTTGTCTTTGTAAAATGAAGGAGGCCAGGCTGGGTGGCGCACGCCTGTAATCCCAGCACTCAGGAGGCTGAGGTAAGAGAACAGTTGCAAGTTCGAGACCAGCCTGGGCTACAAAGTGAGCTCATGGCCAGCCTAAGCTGCATAGCAAGACCGTGGCATAAAAAGACAAATTAAAAAAAAAAATCAAGGGAAGAAGGTGTGGCACCTGTGACTGAATCTGTAGGTCAACTGTCAGTCTCTTCAATGACACTGTTCATCTCTCCTGACTGGTGAGGGTGCCAGGGCGGATGCAGGACAACTGGGTTCCCTTTGGAGAATTCTGTCTTTAGGTAAACAAAAAGCTGCAGATAGAGCCCCTTCCTCTGCTTCGGGGTAAAAGGTAGGGGCAGGGGAAGATCACCTTAGGCTTCCTCTCTGCCCCCGCCCCTGTTCCCTCCATCTCCTCCCCATTGGGAATTGAACTCACAGCCTTTATACTGACCTGTATCCCCTACCTTTTTTGTTTATATTTTTTATTAATTAATATTTTTGGCACTGGGGATCAAACTTAGGGGTGTTCTACTATTGAGCTATCTCTCCAGCTCTTTTTATTATTTTTTTTACAGTACTGGGGATTGAACCCAGGGCTTTCTCACTGAGCTATGTTCCCAGCTTTTTTATATTTTATTTGGAGAGAGTCTTGCTAAATTGGCCAGGCTGGGCTTAAATTTGCATTCTCCTGCCTCAGTCTCCCAGGGTGCTGGGATTACAGGTGTACACTACCATGCTAGGCTTGGAGTATTATTTTTTGAGCCCACAGCTAGGAAAAAATTGAGAATGAATTTGGGTGCCAGGGATATGGCTCAGTGACACAGTGCCTGCCAGGCAAGTGCAAGGTAGTGAGTTCAATTCCCAGTACAAGAGAGAGAGAGAGAGGAGAGAATGGACTTGGGAGGCATCTAGATATTCATCCTTATAGTGGTGGTGAAGTTAATCCAGATTATAACTATGAACCAAGTTTCTGTTGAATTATAAATTGCTTTAAGATCAATTTTAAAGCCGTTTTAAATCCCCTGCCCCTTCTCTCCATCCCCCTTCCAATATTCATTAATCATTTGTTCAGGTTAAATTTACTGAGTAGCTGTAATCAGGACAACCACAACGTCTTTTGTTTTATTCCAATTTTTTTTTTTTTTTTGAGACAAGGTCTCCTATGTGGTTCAGGCTGGCCTTGGACTCATTTTGTAGCCCTGGCTGGTCTCGAACTTGGCAACGATCCACCTGCCTCAGCCTCCCTAGTGCAGGGATTACAGGAGTGCGCCACCACGCCCAGTGTTTCATTCCAATTTCAATTACTAATATCTGTAACAGTTAAGCTGTACTTCATATAGTAATATGTAGGTTACAAGAGACTAAGAAAAGGACAAACAGGGCCACAGGGTTTTAGGAAGCCTACAGAGAGAAAGTAAAGGCAGAGGGCAGACGCACACTTACAGGATCCCTGCAGGTGGGCAGGTAAGATTAACGAAGCCAGTCTGAAAGCCCAGAGCTGTCAGGCAATCAGGTCTGGAGGATGGGACAGGTAGCTATAGCTGTGCAAGTGACAGCTTGAAGTGAGTCATGTTTTGCAAGCCCGAGGAACTGTGCAGAGCCGAATGTCCCCACCCCACAAGGACAGATGAAGGAAGTGCCTGGTCATTTTCCTGAGCAAAGCTTTAGTTAGCTTGTTTGGGGCATCCCTCCTTTCAAGGGTCTCAGGCAAGGTGGTTGCATCTGGTATATTTGATAAACTTGTGCTTTTTAAAATTTTGCAGTACCGGGGAATCAAATGCATGCCTCATGCATCATAGGCAGGCGCTCTGCCACTGAACTACAGCCCCAGCCTTCATTTTATTTCTTAGTTTGAGACAGAGTCTCAATAAATCACCAAGGGTGGCCTGGAACTTGTAATACTTCTGCCTCAGCATCCTGAGTACTAGGGATTCCAGGCATGTGCTTCTAGCTGACTGCTTTTTCTGACATGCTTTGATGTATGTGCCCATGTGTTCAAGTGCTCCTGGTACAATTCGATAAGTAAATTTTTAAAAATCAGCTTGAATAAGCAATTTATGTGCCTTGTGGTTGTGGTGTGCAGACGGTGGTTGCGTAGTTGTACACGAAGTGCAGAGCCATGGCACTTGGCTCCAAAGGGTGCAACTGAGGGTGCGGCTTGAAAGCTGTTGTTCTATATGGCATGCAGGAGCTCAGCACAGCATGGCCTGTTCTTTACACCTAGCTTATAACCACATATAAAAGGTGTTTAAAAATGGGTCTCAAGAAAGAAATGATTGGGAACGCAGTGGAGGATTTCTGGGAGACTCCTGTCTAATTGAATGTAAGAAAGAATAGGAACTTCACCTCTGCAGGGGCTTCAGCAGCCAGAGTTCATGGATCCTTTCTCTAGGTCCAGTGACCTGGGGCTCTGTACTGAGGTACTGAATGTTCCAGATTTACAGACTGAAGAAAGCGGCTGTGCCGAATTTGGCCAGTTTGTCAGCCCTGATGAGTTCACTGTTGCAAGGCACAGGGAGGGAGGAGAAATGCAGACAAGGCTGACTCGGTGACACCCCCTGCGTTAGACCTGTTGCCACAGCAGGGAAGCTGCCCCACAAATTATTACATAAATTTCTGATCATCGCTCAGTTCAGAAAGCGGTAACAGAGCTGGATGGGGAGAGAGCAGAATCCCTGCTGGTTCTGGTGCTGCGTCTCTGTAATCCCAGCACTTGGCAGATTGAAGTGTTGGGGCACAATTATAATGTAAGAACATATTTAAAAAGAGTAAAGCTGCAGGTATTTCATGATCAGTTAGAGGTCTCCAACTAAGTTTCTGTTTTGCAGTTTCTACTGAATTCCATTGACCTTGCCAGTGTCTAAAGCCCAGCTGCATACCTCTGATAAGCACCGAGAGTAATTGTCTATACCTTAAGGCACCCTGGGCCATTAAGGATACCATTAACTATGCTCACTCTGTAAGGCCTCCTCCCTGGAATATTTCTATAGTATGGTAAGGCCTACTATGCTCACTCTGTAAAGGTCCCTCCCCTTGTTGCCCTAGTGTTTCTATATTATGATAAACAATTCCTTTGTTTTAATAATCTGTTCAAGATTAGCAGCCTGTCAATATGTAACTGAAAGCATGTAACCAATTATGTAACATTTTGTCTCTTGCTTTGTACCTCTCACTTCTAAATTCCATATAAACTAAGCTCTCTGTAAACTCAGCATTTTTGCCTTTGTGGAATTATCCCACAACAGTCCACTGACGCAGAGATCCAAGGGTCCACTGGCGCAAATATCCAAGGGTCCACTGGCACTAAGATCCAAGGGTCCACTGGTGCAAAGATTAAACGCTGCCTTCTCATCTCTTCAGTGCAGTCTTTCTTTTGGTTTGGTTTTGGATTGGGAATTTTTCCAGCAACAGAAGAAGGAAAATCACTGCAAGTTCAAGGTCAGCCAAGGCTACATAATGAGTTCTAGGCCATAGTGAAACCCTGTCTCAAACAAACAAACAAACAAACAAACCAGAAACAAAAGGTAGCGAGACTGACCAGATGTTGGTACTACTGCAATGGCAAGCAGAAACAGAAAGAACACTCAGGATTTGGAAGCACATTTATTTATGTTGATGGGCACTGATCCGGATCGTTCCCAGAATACCAAGCTCTGATCTCTGGTGATACACAAGTAGAAGATACAATGGTCAGTCAGAACAGCCTGGCAGTTCTTCTGATTAGCTAGCACGTGAGATTATTAATCTACAAGGGTAGATTAAAGATCATCAGTTTACAACGCTTGGTACAATGGTACAGTCAGACATTAAATATGTTTGATTATGTTCTTACTGTTACAAGGGTCAAGGGACAAGACAGTAATTACAAAGCCATGAAGCAGTTACTGATCCAGGCATTTTTTTTTTTTCTTTTTGGCTTTTTGAGACAGGGTCTCGCTATGCAGTTCAGGCTGGCCTTTAGCTCACTTTGTAGCCCAGGCTGGTTTTGAACTCATGAAGACCCTCCTGCCTCAGTCTCCCAAGTGCTGGGATTACAGACGTGAGCCACTGCGCCCAGTTTGATCCAGGCAAAAGTTTTTAAAGAACAAAGTTTTAGCTGGGGATGTGGCTCAGGGGTGGAGAGCTGCTATGGTTGATACATTGTGTCCACTTGAGAAGTTTAGAAGTTTAACCTAGAGACTCAGCAGGGAGCCAGGGTTCTTACTTTGTAAATATCCTCATCCTGTGCAAGGGAGGGCAGGGAGATTGTGAGTGCTACTCGGGCCCTGAAGCGTGGGTGGGGATGGCCTGTATACAGTATAAGGGAGGAGAAGAGGCTTGTTTTGCTCCCTTTTGCTCTGGCTGCTTTTGTTCTGGCTGCTGCCTT
Organism: Hydrochoerus hydrochaeris; assembly: GCA_004027455.1. Taxonomy (NCBI): domain Eukaryota; kingdom Metazoa; phylum Chordata; class Mammalia; order Rodentia; family Hydrochaeridae; genus Hydrochoerus; species Hydrochoerus hydrochaeris. The sequence continues at coordinate 97,678 of PVLA01005456.1, read as the reverse complement.
GAAGTGTTGCAACAGTGCCATGCCAGCCTGCTGATTATGGACTGAAACCTCCACAACAGTAAGCTAAATAAACCTTTCCTCCCTTCATTTTGAGTGCCAGGTGTTTTGTCCCAGCAAGGAGAAAAAAGTAACCAAGACAAGAGCTTGCCTAGAATGTACACACACACACACACACACACACACACACACACACACACGGGTGCGTGCGTGCATGCACACAAAAGTCAAAGCTTTAAAAAGAACAATTTCGCTTACAATTTTTCCCTTTCAGTACAAGCCTGTAATTCCAGTTCTCTGGGACCCTGAGACAAGAGCGTTGTAACTTTGAGTCTAGCCTGCACAATTTAGCAGTTTAGTGAGACCCTGTCTCAAAATAAAAAATAAAAAGGGATGGGGATTATTATTCTTTCTTGGGTTGTACTGCAAGTGGTAGATTGGAATTAACTCACTACAGTTCCAGTAACTTTTCCATGAGATCACAAAAACAAACCTTCCTGGAGCTCACAGGGAGGTGATCCTCGCCTGGAAACCAGCGCCATGCATGGGCTGCTGTCGGAGTGGGGAGTCAGTGCATTTTGGACTGTGGAGCGAGAGAACCAGGGCTCACAAGGAGGTGATCCCCACCTGGAAACCATATCATTTTCATTGTTTTGTTGTGTTGGGTTTTATTCTCTTGTTTTATTTGAGTATGTTAAATCTGAAAACATGAAAAGCTATCTGGAAGACATATTAGCAAGTAATATGTCTAGGAAGACATATTACGGTAGTCATTTTGGATTTACTATTGGCTTCTTTTGAAGTCCTTTATTGCATTCATTGTTTGTATTCTATTCTGAAGGCATCTGCGGCTATTCTGAAGAAAACAACAGGTATTATGGTAACTATTGTTGGTTTCATAAGGTTTTGAAGTCCTGTATCACTTATACTGCTTTATTTTGATTGGTTTTACTGTTTTGCTTTCCTTGGTTTTATCCTCTTTAAAATAAAATTAAAAAACAAAAAACACCTTTCTGGACCATGATCAGGACAGGAAAGGGATCTCTGTAGGTTTGAACTTGCTTTGTCCTTCAAGGATTCATGGTCCTCCACGTGGGAGAGGTGCTGAGGGGGTGGAAGCTTCCACAGGTGGGGCTACAGGAAGGGAATGAGTCATAGAGCCTCACGCTTGGTGGGGATTCGTGCTGGACCAGAGAACTGGGCCAGGAAAACTGGGTCAGGAGAGTAGCTTGTTAAAAAGAGAGCATGACCCCCACCACCACCACTCTGCACACATGCGCACGGCCACACACCCTCATACACATACCCACACACACCCACACACATGCACGCGTGCGTGCTTTCTGCACATGGCTGGGTTTCCTTTCTTTTAATCTATGTGCTGTGTTGTGATACCGGTAGAGACCTATTCTAAATCCAAATATTGAGTATTATAATCCAACTATTGTAATCCCTTTTTCAGTCCTTCTCACAATCTGGAAAGTTATGTTTATTTTATTTTATTTATTTATTTTTGGAACTGGGGATTGAACTCATGACCTTGTGCTTACCAGGCAAGCACTTACACCACTGAGCTAAACCCCTAGCCCCTGAAAAGTCATATTTATAATCCCATGGAAAGGTTATTGGGGGCCAGGGATTTAGCTCAGCTGCATAAGCACCTGCCTGGCAAGCTCAAGGTCATGAGTTTGATCCCTGGTACCAAAAAAAAACCCTAACTAACCAACCAAACAAACAAAAAAACGGTTACTGGAATTCCAACAAGTTAATTCTAATCTACCACCTCCAGTGCAACCCATGGTGAGAGTAAAGACACCAAGACATATTCAAAATTAAAGGAAGCCAAGGGGTCCTAAGCCTAATCACCATGAGGATGTGCAGACAAAGGCCCTGATCCTAGGCCTCTCCCAGAATTCAATATCCTGTAAAGAAGTGGGTGGCTGAGAATAAGTGACAGTGAGGATGGAAGGAACTATGTGAATAACTTGAGCTGGTTGGCCAGGCAGGAAGAAAAGCATCTTTGCAAAATGCAGGGAGAATGACATGCAGAAGGATTAATCTGTGTAATTCAGTTAAGGTAGCAATGAACTGTTTTTGGAGGCTGTTGCTTCAGTTTCTGATGCACAAAGTTGTGTGCCCTGGGGACTCATAGCTTCCTTACCTTCAGGTTCATATCCAGTTGCCATTCCTGGAGCTGATTGGCTCTACCATCCCGCTGTGCCTGTATCTTTTACAGAGAGTACTATGCAAGGAAACAGGAGACTGTCTGATAGCTTTAGAGATTATATAACAGTACCAGGCTAGCCTTATTTGCAATGCTTAGAGCCAATTGAAGACAGAAGGAAATACCATAGTCAGCTCTGTACATATCAGTGTTAGAAATAAGCATTGATATTACATTGATAAGCATTGATATTTTATATATATATATATTATTATTATTTTTTTTTTTTGGTACTGGGTATTGAACTCACAACCTTGAGCTTGCCAGGCAGACACTTATGCCACTGAGCTAAATTCCCCACCTGATATAATCAGTGTTGCAGCATTGTTCTGCATTCAAGGGGAGTCACTCAAATTGTCTCCTACAGAGATCCTCACCAATATCTGGGCCTTTCTTTCTTTCTTTCTTTCTTTCTTTCTTTCTTTCTTTCTTTCTTTCTTTCTTTCTTTCTTTCTTCCTTGTCTCCTTATGTAGTCCAAACTGATCTTGAACTCCAGGCAATCCTGCTGCCTCAGTCTTCAACTGCTGGGATTAATTTGTGCTACCACACCCAGCTAGATTGCTCTCTCTCTCTCTTTTATTTATTTATTTTGGCTTTTTTTTTTTTTTGTCTTTTTGAGACAGGGTCAAGCTATGCAGTTCAGGCTGGCCTTGAGCTTACTTTGTAGCCCAGGCTGGTCTTGAACTCGCAAAAATTCTCCTGCCTCAGCCTCCTGAGTGCTGGGATTACAGGCGTGAGCCACCACACCCAGCTCTATTTTGGCATTCTGACACAGGGTCTTGCTATATAGTTTATACTGGCCTTGAACTCACTATATAGTCTAGGCTGGCCTCAAACTCATGCTGATCCTACTGCCTCAGACTTCTTTGAGCTGGGATCACGAGCAAATGTCACCATCCCTGGTTGATATCTCCGTTAACAATGTACCTTAGGATGGTAGGGTACATTTGTTGGGATTAAGGAACAACTACTGATACATGATTATTGAGTCAATTCCACATTTTGTTCAGATCTCCCTAGTTTTTAGCCCAAACTCCTTTCCTGCTTAAGGGTACACAATCATGTTTAGTTGCCCTGTCTCAAGTTTCTCTTGGCTCATACATTTTTCCCATCTTTCTTTGTTTGCCTTGATAAGGGGTCCTGCTATGCTTTTATTTATTTATTTAGTTTGCTTTTTAGAGACAGGGTCTGCTTTGTTGCTCAGACTGACCTAGTTCTGCTGGGCAAGTGTGATCCTCCTGTCTCAGCCTCCTAAGGCAGCAGGACTGTAGGCATGAGCCACTGTATACTTGTGGTCTGAGAAGTCGTGGTCAAATGCTTCATAGAATGCACCTCTTGTAATTTGTCATATATATGTATATATATATATATATATATATTTTTTAAATTTTTTTAATTTTTTAAATCACAATTAGACCAAGGTTGTGGGTTTTGGGGAAGGAGGTGAAGTGCTATACTCCTTGCAAGCTATCAAGTAGTGTAGGCTGTCAATAAGCGTGGGTGATGTCAGGGAGTTTGCTGAATTTTTTTCACTGTAAAGACACCTCCCTCTCTCTCATCCAGGCATGGTGTTATACACCTGTAGTTCCAGCACTCTGGACGCTGAGGCAGGAAGATTGTTGAGACTTTGAGACCACCCTGTGCTACCTGAGCTGCATAGTGAGACCTTGTCTCAAGAAAGATCAAAAACAAGATAGTCCCCTCTCCCCCACCCCATACTGGAGATTGAACTTGTAAAGGAAAATTTAAAATGTATAACCTGATAGTATATTAACAGCAGGAAAGGCAGGTCCAGCCCATCTAGACTCAGCTAGCCTTGAGATCCACCATGCCAGCTGCAACTTGTCAGATAGACATGACTCAGCCAGAAAGTATATCTTGTTGGGCTAACTTGCTTGAAAGACAGACTGGTTAAAGATGAAGATTCATTTTGCTCACTCATCCAAAGCCCTGACTTTCCTGCTGTATGATAAGAAACCCTGTTTAGCCCAGAACAAGTCTGCCTGACAACCCAGCCTATGTAACCAATTATAAAATAACCTGTGATCAGCCTTTTGTACTTACTGCCTAAAACATATATATGTGTCTATTTAACCCCAAGACAGGGCTGGTGATTTGGAACTCAGTTTCCCCCAGCCTGCCAGTATAATAAAGAGCTGCCTTCCAACTCCTTGGTGCCTGCATGTTTTCCATGTGATTTAGTCCTGATATTTTCTACAACAAACGCAAGACCTTCACACTGAGCTACAGCCCCATTTTATTTATGTTTTTATTTTGAGACAGGTTTTTGCTTAATCACTAATTTGCCCAGCCTGGCCTTGAATTTAGAATCCATCTGCCTCAGCCTCTGGGATTACAGGCGTGCCCTATATCTGCTGCATCATTTGCTTAAAAATACACAGAGTGCTTCTCTATGTACGAGGTATTGAACTGTGTGTGTGAAGTGCATGCCACATCCTTAAGGAGTAGAGACTTATGTGTCACCTTCCTGAGGATAACATGTCTACATATAATTATTCTGCACCAGAGATTGTCTGCTTTCCCCATTTATTTATTGATCAATTGTTTTTTAATTGATTTTTTTTTTGTCTGTTTGTCTTTTTGAGATATGTCTCGCTACACAAATCATAAGTTGCCCAGGCTGGCCTTGAGCTCACTTGTAGCCTCTACTGGCCTCGAACTCACAGTGATTCTCCTGCCAAAGCCTCCCAAATTCTGGGATTATAGGTGTGCACCACCATGCTTGGCTATTTTGTATACTTTGATAGTCCTTCTCCTCTTCATTTTCTTTCTCTGGTTAATATATAGTTAAAGCTGCTTAAATGGGCTTTGGCTGAACTCACATATATGGGTTGGTCCTGAGATTCCTTTTCTTTTTTTTTTTTTTAATTTAAAGAGGAATAAAAAAACAGGAAAAACATAGAAATATTACAGAATTTCAAGAAAAGAAGATAAACAATAAGAAATCACTAGTTGATAAATTATATATTGTTCTTTTAGAAATAGTTATTCAAGTTACAAAATTAAAGCACACAAAGTGGACACTCAAGCAGTGAGAGTGCAAACAGATCTGTTCAACAATCAAACAAGAACCTAGAAATATGGTCATCAATCACACACACCCAAACATACATGCAGCTATATCTTTTATAGTGCTTCCTATTTCCTCTTTTTTTACAATAGCAATTATACATTTTTAAAATTTTATTTAAAGAGAAGAAAAAAAAGCAAAACAGAAAAAAGGGTAGCAACAATACAGAATTCTAAAAGAAGGAAAGAAAAAGGAAAATGAGAAAAAGCCCCACTAAGAAATCAGTAATTTATAAATTACATACTGTCATCCTGGATGTAGTTGTTCAAGTTACAAAGTTAAAGGGTACATAGTAAATATTCAAATAGTCAGACTACAAACAGTTCTGCTCAAAGATCCAACAAAGATTCAGCAATATGGTCATCTATTTTACACACTCAAACATACATGCAGTTATATCCCTTAGATCACTTTCTTTTCCTCTCTTTTTTTACAATAGCAATTACACATTTTGGTTTTATTACACTTGTAGTTCTTATTTACTTTTTATACTAGAGACACTATATGCTATTTATATATATGATTCTTATTTATTTCACTAATGAGGATAATCTCAAGTTGTCTCCATTTGCCTATGAAGGCCTCAAGATCATCCTTTTTTATAGCTGAGTAATATTCCACTGTATAAAAATGCCATATCTTTTTCATCCACTCTGCAGTTGATGGGCATCTTGGTTGTTTCCAGGATTTAGCTAGCACAAATTGTGCAGCTATGAACATGGGTGCACATATATCACTGTGATACGAACTTTTCAGTTCTTCAGGGAAAATAGCTGGATTGAATGGGGTTTCCAATCTTAGTCTTTTGAGAATTCTCCATATGGATTTTCATAATGGTTGCACCAGTCTACATTCCCACCAACAGTGGAGTAGTGTTCCTTTTTCCCCACAGCCTCGCCCACATTTGTTATCAGTTGATTTCTTGATGGCAGCTATTCTTTCCAGAGTAAGTGGAATCTCAATGCTGTTTTAATTTGCATTTCTTGAATGACCAGTGATGGTGAACATGTGTGTTTATTTGCCATTTGTATATCTTTCTCTGAGAACGGTGTGTTCATCTTAGATGCCCATTTTTGGAGAGGGTCTTTGAATTTGGGGGGCTTGATGTTTTTCAATTCTTTATATATTCTGGACACAAGGCCTTTGTCTGAGAGGTTGCTGGTTAAAATTCTTTCCCACTCTGTTGGTTTTCTTTTCACTCTGTTGGTGATTTCCTTTGAAGTGCAGAAACTTTTCAAGAATATGAGATCCCATTTGTTGATTCTTTGAAGTGTTTCCCGTGCAGTTTGCGTTTTGTTCATGAATTCTCTGCCTACCCCTATGTCTCCAAGACTTCTACCTACCTTGTCTTCCAGTAGATTTAGTGTTTCTGTTTTAATATTGAGGTCTTTGATCCATTTAGACTTTAGTTTTGTGCAAGGTGATATGCATGGATCTAGTTTCAGTCTTCGGCATGTAGAGAGCCAATTTTTCCAACACCATTTATTAAAGAGACTATCCTTCTTCCAGTGGACATATTTAGCTCCTTTGTCAAATATCAGGTGGCTGAGTGTCTTTGTAGCTGTGCTTGCATCTTCTAATCTGTTCCATTGACCCTCAGGTCTATTTCTTTGCCAGTACCAAGCTGATTTTATCACTGTGGCTTTATGGTACTGTTTCAAGTCAAGAATTGAGATGCCTCCTGCATTGTTTTTGCTGCCTAGAATTGCCTTTGCTATTCTAAGTTTCTTCTGTTTCCAAGTGAATTTTAGTAGTGTTTTATCTAGATCTGTGAGGTATGTCAATGTTATTTTGATTGCGATTGCGTTAAATCTGTATAACAGTTTTGGCAGTATGGCCATTTTCACAATGTTGGTTCTTCCTAACCAAGAGCAAGGAATGTCCTTCCATTTTCTAATATCCTCTTCAATCTCCTTTTCCAGCGTAGTATAATTTTCAACATATAGGTCTTTTACATTTTTAGTTAGGTTGATTCCTAAGTATTTCATTTTTTAGATGTTATTATAAAGAGCGATATTTCCATAATTTCTCTCTCAGTGAGTTTTTTGTTTGTGTACAGGAATGCTGTTGATTTCTGAGCATTGACTTTGTATCCAGCTACACTGCTGAACTTGTTTATTACCTCTAGCAGTCTTTTAATGGAGTTTTTTGGGTCTTCTATATAGAATATCATGTTATCTTCAAATAGTGATAATTTAACTTCTTCCTTTCCTATCTTTATTCCTTTTATTTCTCTCTCTTGTCTGGTTGCCCTGGCTAGTGTTTCCAGAACTATGTTGAAAAGGAGTGGTGATAGTGGACATCCTTGTCTTGTTCCTGATTTTAAAGTGAAAGCTTTCAGTTTTTGTCCACTTAGTATAATGTTGGCTGTTGGTTTGTCATAGATGGCCTTCATAAGGTTGAGGTAGACGCCGTGTATTCCGAGTTTCTGAGGCGTTTTTATCATGAACATGTGTTGGACTTTGTTGAAAACTTTTTTTGCATCTATTGAGATGACCATGTGGTTTTTGTTTTTGGCTCTGTTGATGTGGTGTATTACATTTATTGATTTGTGTTTGTTAAACTATCCCTGCATTCCTGGAATGAACCCCTCCTGGTCATGATGTATAATCTTCTTGATGATTTGCTGCATTCTATTTGCCAGTATTTTGATGAGAATCTTTGCATCAATGTTCATTAGTGAGATTGGCCTATAGTTCTCTGTTTTGGTTGCATCTTTCTCTGGTTTTGGTATCAGAGTAATACTTACCTCCAGAAATGATTTAGGGAGGATTGCTTTTTTCTCAATTTCGTTGAAGAGTTTAAGGAGTACTGGCATCAAATCTCTAAATTTCTTGTAGAATTCAGCTGTGAATCCATCAGGACCTGTACTTTTCTTTGTTGGTAAGTTTTTAATTACATTTTCAATTTCAATAATTGATATTGGGTTGTTCAAAATTGCTATATCTTCTTGGTTGAGCTTTGGTAGTTCATATGTTTCTAGAAATCTGTCCATTTCCTCTGTGTTTTCCACTCTATGTGAGTAGAGATTTTCAAAGTAGGTATTCATGATCTTTTGAATTTCCATGGGATCTGTAGTAATTTCTCCCTTTTCAGTTCTTATTTCATGAATTTGGGTTTTTTTCTTTCTTTCTCTTGATAAGGTTAGCTAGGCATTTGTCAATTTTGTTGATTCTCTCAAAAAACCAGCTTTTTGATTCATTAATTCTTTGTATTGTTTTTTTAGTTTCAATTGCATTAATTTCTGCTCTAATCTTTACAATTTCCTCTCTTCTATGAGCTTTGGGTTTAGCTTGCTCTTGTTTTTCTAGAAGCTTTAGATGGAGCATTAGGTTGTTTATTTGTGCTCATTCTGTTTTCTTGATATGACAGTTTATTGCTATATATTTCCCTCTTAAGACCGCTTTCATTGCATCCCACAGATTGGAGTATGTTGTTTCTATATTTTCATTGAATTGTAGGTATTGTTTTATTTCTTCTTTAGTTTCATCTGTAGCCCACTGGTTGTTCAAAAGGCTGTTATTTAATTTCCATGTATTTATGCAGGTTTTACAATTTCTTTTGCCATTAATTTCCAATTTCAGTGCACTATGGTCAGATATTATGCATGGTATGATTTCAATACCTTTGCATTTACCTAAGAATGTTTTATGGGATAATATATGGAGAATGTCCCATGTGCAGCTGAGAAGAATGTGTATTCTGATGTGGTTGGGTGCAACACTCTGTAAACATCTACTAAGTCCAATTGCTCACAGGTATGATTCAGTTCTGTTATTTCTTTGCTGACTTTTTGTCTGGTTGATCTATCACTTTGTGACAATGGGCTGTTAAGATCTCCTGTTATAGTTGTGTTCTTGTGTATTTGGTTTTTCATGTCCATTAGTATCTGTCTTATATAGTTGGGTGCTTCTGTATTTGGTGCATATATATTTATAATTGTTAGTTCTTCCTCTTGAATTTTTCCACTAACAAGTATGTAGTGACCTTCTCTATCTCTTTTAATCATTTTAGGTTTGAAGTTCATATTGTCTGCTAATAGAATAGCTACCCCTGCTTTTTTCTGGGTTCCTGTTCCATGGAATACTGTTTTCCATTCTTTGACTTTTAATCTATGAGTTTTCTTTTGGGTCAGATGTGTTTCTTGTATAAAGCAGATTGTGGGATCCTGTTTCTTGATCCATTCTGTCAATCTATTTCTTTTGATAGGTGAATTGAGGCCATTTATATTTATGGATATCACTGATATGTACTGGCTCAACTTTGCCATGTTGTGTTCCAGTTGTTTCTTTCTGCTTTTCCTCTTATTTAATTGCTTATCCTACCTGGTGGTTTCTTTCTGTTGTTGTTTTGGGGATTGTGGTCATTTTTAGCTCTGTCTAGTATGTCTTTCAGTACTCTTTCTAGGGTTGGTTTGGTGGACATGAATTTCTTCAGTTGTTCTTTGTCATGGAAGTATCTTGTTTCTCCATTAAATTTGAATGAAAGTTTTGCTGGGTACATAAGTCTGGGTTGAAGGTTGTTTTCTTTCAGGCCTTGAAATACCTCACTCCAAGCTCTTCTTGACTTGAGGGTTTGTGCTGAAAAGTCTGCCTTGATTCTAATGGGCTTTCCTTGATAGGTGAGTTGTGTCTTTTCTCTGACAGCTTTTAATATTCTGTTTTTATGCTGTATGTCTGAGATCTTAATTATTATGTGTCTGGGTGTGGATTTATGTTGATTGTGACTGTTTGGTGTTCTATGTGCTTCACTTATCTGTATATCAGATTCTTTCCCCATGTTTGGGAAATTTTCTGCTATTATTTCTGTAAATACTTTACGTATGTCATTTGCCTGGACTCCTGTATCTTTGCTAATGCCCATTATTCTTATATTGTTGGTCTTGGCATCATCATGAAGCTTCTGGATTGTCATTTCATGCTGCTTTGTTATTTTTAAAAGTTCTATCCTTTCCTGATCACTAACTGTGATCCTATCCTCAAGGTCCAAAATCCTATCCTCAGCTTCCTTTAGGTGGTTTTGCATGCTTTCAATAGAATTTTTTGTTTCTTGTATGTCTCTCTGAGTTTGTTTCATGAATTCTGCTTGTTTTCTATATTGTTCATTCAAATTTTCTATCAGTTTCCCATGCTCATATACTTTTTTCTCTAGTTCTTCTTTAGCTGCACTCAACAACTCCTTTACTAAAGTTGTTATTTCTATCTTTACATGGGAGACTACTTTTAATTTGATTTCCTCTATAGCCTGATGCAGTTTTTTTTTTATTTCACATGCTATCTTTTCAGAGATTCCCGGTATGTTACTTTTGGGGTCCTCTATTTCAATGTCTCCTATACTTGCTTCTGGTGAACTATATGTTTGAGACTGCATTTTGCTTTTTCATTTTGTCATTTTCACTCTGCCTGATGTTTTCTATGTGTAGGAGGGGATCACACACACTTTTCAGACACACGAAAGTCTTACAGTAAGTTGGAGGGGTTTTACTACTGGCCCTATTTATCCCCTGTACACCTCTATTTTAGGGGCATACTCACCACACTGATACAGTTAATCTGCTGTAGTCCAAGGTTCGCCACCCCTGATGCAGGCTTCCACTAAGTTCCCTGTGGCAGGGCCCTGAGATTCCTTAAATGCATTTACAGTAATACCTCAGTTCATGAATGCTTCTCTTCAGAACTCTTAATGAACACAACCTTTGCAAGATTTTGCTTCCATCTGCAAACTCCACATAGAGTGAGAAACAGCTGTGGTCATCTCCTGCTCTGACACATGATGGTGGTTTCCTCTACTCAAGCTCGCACTTACAGACACTTGCTGTGAAGCTTTTTTGTATACTTTCTAGCACATGCAGGATTTTAGTCTCATTCAATCCAGCATGGCTCCGAAGAAGGTGTAGAGCAAGCAGAGTGCTCAAAGAAAGCACACAGAGGTAATGAAGGTGATGAGAATTGCAGTGCAATAATAAAGGTAACAAGAGAGTACAGAGCAAGAATGCTAAGAAGATTTTGAAGAAAAACACCCGGAAGAAGGAAGCTGTAGGAAAGCACGCCACTGTAGAATACTGGTGGTGTTCACGTGACTGATCTGGAATCCGAGTACAAGATGGCAAAGTCAACACTTGACTATTTTGAAGAATAAAGATGCATCAAAGAAGCTGATATGGTAAGAGGAGCAGCAGTGCTTTTTTTGTTTGTTTTTAGATTTTTGAGATCGCGTCTCACTATGCAATTGAGCCTGGCCTTGAGCTCCCTTTGTAGCCCAGGCTGGTCTTGAACTTGCTACAATCCTCCTGCCTCAGCCTCCCAAGTGCTGGAATTACAGGCCTGTACCACCATGCCCAGCTAAGGAGAAACAATGTTTTTTTTTTGGTACCAGGGATTGAACTCATGACCACATCACTGAGCTAAACCCCCAGCCCTGGAGAAACAATGTTAACCAAGCAGAGGACACAAGTCTTGGAAAGATGGAAAAGCTTTTTTACTCTTGTTGAATGAGAAACACCTGGCAGGTAATAGCCTTAGTGCAGCCGTGAAATGCCAGGAAATTGCACAGTGCTGTACGGCAAGAAAACCTCTCTGCATGTGCAAGTGATGAGTTTGAAGCCAGTAGAAGGAAGGTGGCTTGATAAATTTCCTGAGAAGTGGCATCCACAGTGTGATAAGATGTGGTAAGGCTTTCGGGTCTGACAAGGCTAATGCAAGAGCTTACAAGAAAGAATTCATAGCTGGACGTGGTGGTGCACACCTGTAATCCCAGCACTCGGGAGGCTGAGGCAGGAGGATGGTTGTGAGTTCGAAACCTGCTTGGGCTACAAAGTGAGCTCGAAAGCCAGCTTGAATGACATAGTGAGACCCCTTCTCAAAAAGACAGAAAACGAACAAACAGAAAAAGAACTTGTGAAATTCATGAAGACAGAATAACGCATTGTGCAACAAGTGTTCAGCTGTGATGAAACAGGGCTCTTCGGAAAGAAGATGTGAAACAGAACCTCTATTATGCAGGAGGAAAAGGCACTGCTAGGGCACAAGCCCAACAAGGACAGAGTGACTTTTGCTGTGTGCAAATGCAAGTGCTAATCTGAAGGTTAAGCCACTACTGGTGGACCATTCCAGGTCCCTGGGGCATTCAAGGAACAGATTGTGCACAAGGCCAGGCTGCCTGTCATGTGGAGGGCCAGAGTGAAAGCTTGGGACACAAGGTGATTGTTCATGGAATGGCTATACCAGGTGTTTGCACCCACTGTTAAGAAATATCCTCCTATTAAAACTGGACCCAGGGCTGGGGATTTAGCTCAGTGGCATAAGCACTGCTGGCAAGTGTGAGGTCTTGAGTTCGATCCCCACTACCAAAAATAAATAAATAAATAAATAAAACTGTACCCATTAGGGGGTGGGAATGTAGCTCAGAGGTATAACCACCTGCCTGGCAAGTTCAAGGTCCTGAGTTTGATTCCCAATACCAAAAAGAAAAAAAAGTATTAAAAACTGGGCCCATTAAAAACAAACAACCAAAAACTGGACTTGTATCTTTCACTATGTAATAAGCTAAAATCAGAATGGACCAAAGGGGGTCAGAGATTTAGCTCAGCGGCATAAGCGCCTGCCTTGCAAGTGCGCGGTCGTGAGTTTGATTCCTGGTACTGATTAGTAACTTCAGCAGAATGGACCAAAGATCTTAATATTAAAAGAAAAACTATCTTCTGCTGGAAGATAGATAAAACCCTTGAAGACGTTGGTGTAGGAAAAGACTTTATGAACAAAACCCCAATTGCACAGGAACTATCACAGCAAGAGAGACCATCAACAGCGTGAAGATACAACACACGGTGTGGGAGAAAATGTTTGCCAGCTGTTCCTCAGACAAAGGATTACAATCAAGAACATACAAAGAACTAAAAAAAAAATCAGTCCTCCCAGATTTAAAGATCCAATCTAAAAATAGGCATCTGAGATGAATACACACTTCTCAAATGAAGAAATGTGAATAGCAAATAAATATGTGAAAAAATTTTGAGAGAAGCAAATTCGAACAACACTGAGATTCCACCTCACCCCAGAAAGAATGGCTATTATCAAGAAATCAACCAATAACAGATGCTGGAGGGGCAGTGAGAGAGAAAGGAACCCTCCTCCACTGTTGGTGCAGACTGGTGCAACCACTGTGGAAAAAACTAGGATTGGAGGTCCCATTCAACCCAGCTATTCCCCTTCTGATATCTCCCCAGAAGAATAAAAAACATCATACCACAGTGATATATGTGCACCCAATGTTTATAGCAGCACAGTTTGTAATAGCCAGATTTTGGAAATAACCAACTGAGGAATGAATAAAAAAAGATGTGATTTTTGTTTATAGGATTGAGTATTATCAGCCATAAGGAAGGATAGACTGAAGACTTTTACAGACAAATAGATGTGACTTGAGAACATACACACTAATGAGATAAATCATACACACATGTGTAAACATCTTATTGTCTCACTAGGGTGAGAAGCTGAAAAAAACAACAAAAAGTATATAAAAACTAGTTAAGATAATTATACTACTGATTTCTCTGAGTTCACTGACAAGAAAGATTTGTGCTGATGTTCAGACAATTGGATGCAGCTGTCTTGTGCTCTGGGTGAATGATTTGGGGATGACAGTGTGCACTGTATGTACCACTGTTGCTCCCAATTGAGCTGTTTGGAAACTTTGTTTTAGTTTTTCATCTTCTCCTCCTCCTCCTCTTCTTTTTCTTCTTCTTTTCTTTTTCCTTGAAATAAAATGGATTTGGAAGAAAGAAAGAAAGAAAGAAAGAAAGAAAGAAAGAAGAAAGAAAGAAAGAAAGAAAGAAAGAAAGAAAGAAAGAAAGAAAGAAAGAGAGAAAGAAAGAAGAAAGAATAATACTGTGCCGATCGGTTGAGGGTTCTGCACTGTAGCCAAGAAGGGATGCTCAAAATAAGGATCACATCTATCCTCAGGGACAATGAAGTCCTGAGCTCCTCCGACGATAACAGCCGAGTTCATATCCGGAAGCCATCGTGACAAGCTTAACCAGAGCCAGCAGCTTGAAAAGAACCAACAGCTCTTCACTCAGGAGAACCCACAGTGCTCCGCTTCCTCTCCAGGTCTTCTTTTGATGCTGGCAGTGGTCCTCAGGTGGGTCCTCAGTTCAGCCAGCATTTAAACTGACCATCAGTTTTCAATCCACCACACACCCCAACGTGACTGTAATGAGCACTGTTGAATCCGATGAATGATAATGTGGTTTCTCATATCCAGAAGGTTATGCAGCTCAGGAAAAAGCAAGTGACCTTAGACAGAATTTTCTTGTTTTCTCTCAAAATTGACCCTGCAGCTAGTAGACAAAACAGAGAACTTCTGAAGGATCCCTGAAGTTCTTTGGAGGGGGTCACTCCAAACAGTAACCTCCTCCCCACCCACCTTCCTTCTGGTTCTGCTAGAAATTGCCTCAGGCAAGCTTAGTGTTGTCTCTCTTCACACTGTACTATAGTATATTTTGTTTCATATACTACTTTGTGGTTAAAAAAATATGCTTCAGAAGGAATTAAGCTTATTTACATTGAATCCTATGGGGAACTTTGACTCGGTTCCCAACCAACTCAGTTTGTGACCAGAATTAAGTTTGTGAACCACTAGTTTCAAGTCTAGATTGATGCTTCTCTCCAAAGGTAGGAGCATGGCCATTGGGTAAAAAGAAACCCCAACACTTGCCTTGGCTGTGTTGTGTGTGCCTGCAGACAGACTTCTGTACAGCCACAGCAGGTGAGGAGCAAGGGCATCCCCATGGACACCTGGGGGACTGGGTTTGGCTGGGACCTTAAATCAGAAAAGGGCTACGTTCCATGAAGAAATCGCCACTCTCTGTGCTCAATGAAAAGTCTAGCTAGAAAGAAAAGGAAGAGATATTTCTGCTGCTTTTTATAGTTTATCTATTCTGCGGCTGCACTAAGACACAGGTATGGCCAAAACTCTCCCTGTAGTTTAACAAGCACAGACTGAGTGTTTACAGATGGAGCTTTAAAAATCAACAGAGGGCTGGGGGTTTAGCTCGGTGGCATAAGCACCTGCCTTGCAAGCGTGCTGTCGTGAGTTCGATCCCTGGTACCGATAAAAATAACAACAAAACAACAACAAAAAAAATCTATAAAAAAAACAGAGCTAGTTCAGTGATACAGCACCTGCCTAGCATGTAGGAGGTTCTAGGTTAGATCCCAAGCACTATGAAAAAGAAATTAACAATTGTTTTGTTTGTTTTTATTTTTTGAGACAGGGTCTCACTATATAGTTTGCAGTGTCCTTGAAATCACTATATATCCTAGGCTGGCCTTAAACTCATGGTGATCCTCCTGCCTCAGCCTCCCAAATTCTGAGCTTACAGGCACGTTCCACCATACCTGGCTAAATAATAACTACACATACCCCTGCATGTACAAATGAGGATGGGGATATAAGGCATAATTTGTTTGTTTTGCTTTTTTTTTTTTTTTACTAACAGTTTAGTAATAGTCAATAAAGCTGGGGATGTGGTTTAATGGCACAGCACTTGCCTGGGTTTGATGCAAACAACAAAAAGGAATGCAGCAGCATCACCCTGTTATCCCGAGATTGTCACGGTTTGCTTGTTTTCGCATTGTAGGCCTGGGATTGTTTTTTTTGTGTGTTTTTTTTTTTTTTTGGTCTTTTTGAGACAGGGTCTTGCTGTGCAGTTCAGGCTGGCCTTGAACTCACTTTGTAGCCCTGGCTGGTGTCCAATTTGCAACAATCCTCCTGCCTCAGCCTCCCGAGCGCTGGGATTACAGGCATGGGCCACCAAGTTGCACTTCTATCTCTCAGCTTGAAGTAGTGGAGGGACAGGGAGCCTAAGATCCTGTGAGGCTTTCCTCGGCCCACGGCCCCACTGTCCCTCAAACCGGCCTGGTGTCTCCCAGCCCTTCAGGTTCTCCCTCACTCCTGGTCACTCAGCACCTACCTTCTGGGCTTCCAGTTGGCTGGGCCTACTTTTCTAAGCTGCTTCCGGTACTTCTTAGTCTCCATCCTGCAAATTCTGTCCTGTTCCGTCCACCCTGGGTAGTTATCCAAAGAGCACCTCTTAGGGGCCCGCTGAGCCTGGATATGCTCTTCTACAGGCTGGGGATCCTGGTAAGGTAAATGTGTACTAGTGGCCTCTGGAGGTCACTACCTTAACTTCTGGAGTGATTTGTGCCTTCCCACGCCGCCTGCTGGCCCTCTCAGGTTTTTCTTCCTCCCTCCCTCCCTCCCTCCCTCCCTCCCTTCCTTCCTTCCTTCCTTCCTTCCTTCCTTCCTTCCTTTTTCTTTCTTTTTGTCTTTTTTGAGACAGGGTCTCACTATGCAGTTCAGGCTGGCCTTGAGCTCACTTTGTAGCCCAGGCTGATCTCGAACTCACAACGATCCTCCTGCCTCAGCTCCCGAGTGCTGGGATTACAGGCCTGAGCCACCATGTCCGGCTTTCAGAAAGGTTTCTTTTACTTATTTATTTTTATTGGTACCCGGGATCAAACTCACTGCCACACGCTTGCAAGGCAGGCGCTTACACTGCTGAGCTAAATCCCCAGCCCCAAGGCTCCTTTTAAATGTGTATGATACTAGGGATTGAACCCAAGGGTGCTCTGATGCGGAGCTACATCCCCAGCCCCTTTCATTTTTTTATTTTGAGACAGTGCCTCACAAAGTTGCCCAGGCTGGTCTTGAACTTGCCAAACTCCTGCCTTAGCTTCCTGAGTCGCTGAGATTACAGGTGTGTTTATCAAACCCAGTTTGATGAAATCCCAGACTTTGGTCGGAACCCCTGCCTCACTCATTCTTCCTGCTGTTCTGGTTGGATTAAAGCTCCAGGCACTAAAAGACAGAAAATAGTAGCTATGCTAGAGCTGAGGTCAAAAACTGTGACCCAGGGCCGGGGATTTAGCTCAGTGGCTTAAGCGCCTGCCTGGCAAGTGTAAGGTCATGAGTTTGATCCCCGGTACCAAAAAACAACAACAACAACAACGACAAAAAAACCTGTGACCTGTTTTTGTTTTCTTCTTCTTTTTTCTTCTCCTCCTCCACTTCCTCTTCTTCTTCTTCCTCCTCTTCCTCCTCCTTCTTCCAGCGCTGGGGATTGAACACATGACCTCACACATACTAAGCACCTGCTACACTGAGGTACTTCCTCAGCCCTAGGGATCTCTATTTTTTATTTCTGTGGGACTCTTTTCCTTATTAGAGATCAAATCCAGGGGTTTGTGCAAAACCCAGGTACTGAGGAAGTGCTCAACCACCCTCAGCCCTTTTTAAATTTTATTTTGAGACAGGGTCTTGCTAAATTGGCTAGGCTGACCTGAACATTTCTGTCCTCTGAAATACAGGAATCCAAGCAGCCAAATTGATAAATTTGGAATTTAATTAGCTGAGCTCAGCCACCATTCACGTGGACCCATTTAAGAGTCTCACCAAGTGGCCCTGAACTGGAAAATTATAGTTTTTAAACAGAGAACCACAAAAAGGTGTCCTGTTGGGAACAATTCAGCTAGAATCTTACATTAATTTTTGGTTGACACCTGTATCCTGCTTCTTTGTTGAGCAGGTTAATTTGTCTCTTGTGGGTGCAGCTCATTCTGCTCTCCTCGTGGGACTTACACCCTGAGTGAGCTTCCATTTTCCTGGGTCAAATACAGGGCACTAGTTAAATGCAGGACTCAAGATGGCGTCAGTTATCAAGGCCAAGCTACAACACCCTCCTTCCTCAGCCTCCTGAGTAGCTGGAATTACAGCCATCACACCAGCCTCCAGTGACCTGTTTTGCTTTTCTGTTTTTGTTTGTTTGTTTGAGACAGGGTCACTCTATGTAGTTCAGGCTGGCCTTGAGCTCACTATGTATCCTAGGCTGATCTCAAACTCACAGTGATTCTCCTGCCTCAGCCTCCTGAGTGCAAGGATTACAGGCCTGTATCACCATGCCTATCCCCAATGATCTATTTTTTTGAGGGGGGGCAGGGAGTGGGGTGGTGCTTCGCGGAATTGAACTCAGGACCTTGCACTTGCCAGGCAGGCGCTGTGCTGCTGAGCTATATCCCCAGCCCCAAGTGACCTATTTTTATAAACAGGTTTTTATCAATAAAGTTTTATTGGCAAGCCAGGCATGGTGGGACCACATATTGAGACCCAGTCTCAAAAGCACAAATAAATAAATAATTTTTAAAAAGTTTTACTGGCACATGGCCATCCCCATTCTTTTACATATATCTGTGGATACCCAGTACAGGGGAGGAACTGAGTAGTTGTGACAGCTATGTGGCCTTCAAATCCTGAAGCATCTCCTATCTGGCCCTTTGTGGAGAAAAAAGGCTGATTTTTTTTCTCTAGAAGAACAGGAAGGCATATATTGCTTTGAAGAGAATGATAGTCCATGATATAGGAAGCTCATTCATCCCTAAGATGCTCAGTTTCGTTTGTTTAGCTGGGGAGATAGCTCAGCAGTACAGCATCTACCTGCCAAATACAAGGTCGTGAGTTCGATTCCCAGTACCAAAATAAAATATCAGTTCTGTTTTGTTTGTTTTGAGACAGAGTCTAGGCTGGTCTAGAACTCACTAGGTAGCCCAGACTAGCCTTGAATTTGCAGTGATCCTCCTGCCTCAGCCTTCTGAGGGCTGAGATTACAGGTGTACCCCTCCTCCTGCTCCTGGGCTGCGATGTTCAGTTCTAAAGTGTTAAATTGAGATTCACTGACCCAAGCTCAGTAATTTCTAATCCATCCTCAAATTCTCCACAGGAATCAGGCATCCCAAATAGTTCTCATGTTATTCTCAAAAATACCTTAAATAGGAGTCGGGAGGTTAGCTCAGTGGCACAAGCGCTTGCCTGCAAGCACGAGGCTGTAAGTTTGATTCCCTGGTACAAAACAAAACAAAACAAAACGCCTTAAACATACAATGGAGGCCTTGCCAAGGCATTGAAGAAAAGCGGGTCCATGCCAGGGGTAGCCGGAAGCAGCAGCCTCTTGTATGCCCGCATAATGATTTGGCAAGACAGGAGAACAGGACAAGCCAGGGCAGAACATTCTTCTAGGGTACCCACAGGGCCTGATTTAAAGGAGGTGACAATATTATTTTTATACCTGTAGTTTTCAAAGTCTGGGAGAATTGATGGTTTCATTGCGACCATTAAAATTGGAATTTCCCTAAGGGTTCTATAAATCAGGGGACAACTCCGTAATGTCTACTCTACGTAGAATATAAATGTTACCCCTATGTTGCTTACAAGGATGAAAGCACAGTGAAGTAAAATTGAAGATCTGGATGCATGGCTGATCCCAAGGAAGTTGCGTGGGAGTCTCCCTTTACTGGAAGTGTTGCTGCTGTTGAAATAGACCCCTGGCTCCTCTCGCAGTGCCTGCTAATCCCGTGGCGTGGGGTGGCTGTTGCTGGACCTAGAAGAGGAACTGCCTTGGCAACCTCCAAGGAAACTGATAAGCCTGTTTTCTTTTCTTTGGAGATTTACACTGGCTCCTGCTCTAATTGTTCTTGCAGTTTCATCTAACACAATGGCAGGTAGCAAAAGGGTAGGAAAGCTTCTCAGTGTCCTGCGCTCCAAAGATTTTTGCGATTACTTTGCTTGGGAAAGGAAAAATCCTACTTAGAAGACTTAAAATTATGGCAAATGTAATGCAGAGGGCAAGATGCTCCACTGGGGACAGAATGTGACTTTTCTACACTGCAGCATGGAGCTATGGCCCTGGAAACGGGATTCTGAACAGCTGGGAAAGCATCAGCAGGAACTTATTTCATCAGTTTTTGCTGAGCCCTAGGCTCCATTTTCTGATCTAGGCCTGAGAAAGGCTTTCCCTGGCCTAACTGAATCTTCTCCAAGCTGTCTTTAAAAACTACAAGTCCAGGTGGGCACTGTGGTGTATACCGTATACTCTTACTGTCTGTCACTGAGTCTGAAGCAGGGATTTCTTTTCTTTTCTTTTTTTTTGTACTGGGGATCGAACTCATGACCTCATGCTTGACAGGCAGGCACTTATGCCGCTGAGCTAAATCCCTGGCAGCAGAGGACTTCTTAAACCCAGATATTTGAGTCCGGCGGGGGCAGCATAGGCCCCATTTCAAAAATAAAAACGAAGCACCTGGAAGTGTTCCAGATGCTAAAACCTTTCAGCTTTTCACTGAGATTTCGGTTTTTTGATAGCACGTAAGAAGTGTCTCAGAATAAATGGAGGCAAATCCCTAAGACTTTTTTTTTTTAAATCAAAAAGGGCAAAAGGATCTTATACATACCATAATTGGTATCTCCAGGTAAGAACTGAAGTTCTTAAATCCAGTACTATAAAAATGGTATTTTAAATCCTGCACTTTGGAGAAGAATGCAGTTGCTGTTGAAGAGTGTATCAATTATTAAGCGTGCAGCCGGTGCTATTTTGTTTGCATCTACAATGGGAAGATCATTTCCAGGAATGCCATACAGTCAACCCTGGCCCCAAACTTTCTTCTGAGGCAGAAATAATAGCACTGGGCACAGGGGAGGGGGCTGGGGCCACAGGGCTGGAAATAGATTGTTGGAGGACAGAAGGGCAAGAACAGCAGGTGCTTTAGAAAGCTGGCTCCCAAACTAGCTAATTTGTGTTCATTAATGTCGGTAAAGGCAGTTTTCCTCTGCAGAATGGAAAGAACGCAGTGGGAAGCTTTCAATTTGAAGATGTGTTCGACTTTTCCTGAGTAGGATCCTCACTCAGGCTGCTTGACAGTGCCCTGTGATACAAGGGTCAGGGCAGGGAATCCCCCTCTCCTGCCACGCTCCCCACTTCCTTCCCGCCTGGGCTCAAGGTGTGCTGGGAGGTGTCTCCCCTTGATCCTGAGCACCCAGGCAGGTGCTTGATTTTCTTTGTCTTTCTTTTCTTTTTAAAATTATTCATTTTTTTGAGACACAGTTTCACTATGCCATTCAGGCTGGCCTTGAACTTTACTTGTAGCTCAGGCTGGCTTCGACTTGCAGCAATCCTCCTGTCTCAGCCTCCTGATTGCGGGGATAATGGGTATGCACCACTGTGTCTGGCCTTTCTTTTTTTCTTTTTTAAGGTGCTTGGTTTTCTGAGATGTCAATCTACCACCAGGGCAACAGCCTTGTACATTTTTCTTTTGGTATTTTCTATAGTTCTGAAGCCAAGATGTGGGCTTCCTGAATGCACAACTAGTTTCTACTGGAAACATTTTTAAAATGCAATAGCTCAAAAAAACCAAACCAAACCAAAACAACCTCCCCCCAAAAAAAACCAAGATTTAGACAAGCTGGACATGGTGGTGCATGCCTGTAATCCTAGCACTCAGGAGGCTGAGACAGGAGGATTGTTGCGAGTTTGAGACCAGCCTGGGCTACAAGGCGAGTTCAAGACCAACCCAAACTATTAGCAAGACCTTGTCTCAAAAAGACAAAAAGAAAAAAAAAAAAAGGTAATAGCTTGAGTTATAATTCACAATTCTCCCATTCGAACTGTTCACTCACTGATGGACAGGCCCCACGGCCCCATCAACTTGCCCCTCTGGCATCTTACTACATAACCCTAGGGGCTGATGCAGCAAGCCAGAATTCACTGGAATTGATCCCAAGAACCCTTTTGACCAGCGCATCTGTTGGGAAGAATGAGGAGACTCACCCACGGGGCTGGAGGCTGCTGACTGAGCAGGGCTTCTGCAATACTTTTGAGAGCCAGAAGCTGGCAAACCCGTGGGCACAGGGAAAGGCAGTGCCAAGATCACCACCAAGATGCCAAAACTGAAGTGGTTTTTCTCAAAAAGCCTGAATCTTCTCAGTTGGTCAATTCCAGCCTCACTTTATGGAGAGATGAATACTGCCAGTTCACTCAGAGAACAATATTTAAATCAACAGTAATAATCATTTATTCCTTCACTCAACAAATAGTTACTGAGCTTCGATAAGGTGCCAGGCAGTGCTCTAAGAGCAGGATCGGTTGTGAACTGGCCCCAGGGTCCTGGCTTTCAACGGAAGTGAGCAGCCTGGCAGGGAGGCAGATGGTAAATAAGTAACAGGCAAATGAGCAAGATGATTAACTTTATTTTTCAGAGCAGTTTTAGGTTTGCAGCAAAACTGAGTCAAAGATAAAGCCATATCCTGTGTCACCTCAGCTCAGCCTCTGCCCCTGCACCCTGAGCTGCTTGTTCCCAGCACCCGCACCCCGGTGGTGGAACAGCGCGCTCATGCAGCTAAGGAGGAGACTGCATGGACATCCGAGCCACCCAGAGTCCCGGCTCACTCAGGGCTCGCGCTCAACGCTGCACATTTGATGGATTTAGACAATTTACTTATTTATTTTGGTGGGGGTGGTGCTGGGGATTGAACCTAGGGCCCTGCATATGATAAACCACTACTGTTGAGCAGCACCGCCAGCTCTATGCTAGGCTTTTTTTTTTTTTGCATTTTCATCTGTATTTTTCCATTCTTAAAAACTGGCTATACAGATGAGTGGGTTTTATTTTAGCAGATCTGTACATGCACATAACACACTTGGGTCATTCTCATCATCTTATCTCCTCTTCCCCTGTCCCCAGTTTGTTGAATGGGGTTAAAAGCATGAAAAAAAAAAACAGGTTGATATGCTCCGTGGGGTGGTCGGGGACAGCCTCTCTGAGGAAGTGACATTTGAACGGAGTCTTGACTGATAAGGAGCAGGCCACATCTGCTCTGGGACACAGTGTTCCGGGCAGACGGCAACAGGTGCCAAGCCCGGGGTGGGGGCCGTGGCTCACAGCAAGAAACCTGAGAAGGCTGGGGGGGTGGTGGTGGTAGCTTTTGGTACAGTGCAGCCTGGAGGGTGAAAAAGACCAAAGGAAAAGGAAAGATGATGGCCTAAGAAGAAGGTAGGAGAGTAAGCGCTGAGATTTTTTTATAACTTTTGGTCCTGGGGATTGAACTCATGACCTTGTGCTTGCCTGGAACATTTTTTTTTTTAAAGTAAAATTAAAGCATAACCCTGCTGGGCATGGTGGAGTACACCCAGCACTCCAAAGGCCCGGGCTACCATGCGTTCAAGGCCAGCCTGAACTATATAGGGAGACCCTGTCTTGAAACCAAACCAAACCCTTGTACATGGTTTTTTAAAAAAAGGTATAAGCTTAAGGTTGAGTCCCTGTCAGCTGACTTTTGAGTCCAGAGCCGGGGTCTTTCCATTTAAAGGCAAAGAGGGGCTGAGTGTGGTGCCACACATTTGTAATCCCAGCACTTGGGAGGCTGAGGCAGGAGGGTAGCCTGGGCTATATAGTGAGTTCAAGTTCAGCCTGAAAAAGAAAAACAAAAACAAAAAAAACAGAGAGAAAAAGAAATGGCTCTATAAAAGTCTGTACAAACAGCAGCTTTAAGTTCATACATGTAATTTGTTTATTTAATTGTAGCACTGAGGATTGAACCCAGGCCCTTTGCACTGAGCTACTTCCCCAGCCCTCTTTGAAAAACAATTTTTTTGGGGGAGGGTGTTTTTGAGACAAGGTCTTGCAATGCAGCTGCAGCCAGCCTTGAATTCACTATGTAGCCCAGGCTGGCCTTGAACTTGCAGCTATCCTCCTGCCTCAGCCTTCTGAGTGCTGGGATTATAGGCATGCACCACTATTTTCATTCAAAAATTTTTAATTTGGAGATGGGTCCTTAACTGAATTGTTCAGAGTTGGGCTTCAATTTGAGATCCTCCTGTCTCAACCAGGGTGCTGGGATTTGTACCCCTACTATATTTAAATAGCCAGCTTCCTAGCTGGGCATGGTAGCCTGTGCCTATAACTGTAGTACTCAGTAGGCTGAGGCAGGAGGATCCCCATGATTTTGAGGCCAGTTTGGGCTACATAAGTTCAAGGCCAGCATGCACTACATGGCAAAACCTTGTATTTAAAATAAAAAAAAAAAAAGCCAGCCTCCTAAATATGGATGTTTAGGTTGTTTCTGGGTTTCTAGACTTTTGCACTGAAAACAATGCAATGATCCTTTTTTTAAAAAATTTTTTGCAGTACTGGCAATTAAACTCAGGGACTCATGTAAACTCTTTGTCACTAAGCTACTTCCCCCAGCATTATTTAGGAGGTACAGGGGATTGAACCCAAGGCCCACCTTTTTTTTTTTCTTTTTCTTTTGAGACAGGGTCTGGCCACGTAGTTTGGGCTGGCCTTGAATTCAGTATGTAAGCCAGGCTGGCCTTGAACTCTTGGCAATCTTCCTGCCTCAGTCTCACCAGTTCTTCACAGGTATGTATCACCACACCTGGTTTTCAGTCTTTTTAAAATTGGAGGATCTCACTAAATTGCCCAAATTAGATTTGAAATTGAGATTTTCTTTCTTCAGCCTTTCAGTTTTAGAATTCTAAGGGTGAACCACTGGGCCAGGTTTCTTCAACCCTTTTCAAAATTTTATTTTAAGACAGTTTTTCACTGAATTGCACAGGCTGGCCTAAAAATCATGAGCTTGTTCTCTTAGCTTCCTGACCAGCTGAGACTACACTTGTGTATTACCATGACCTGCTGCAATTACCCTTAAATGTAGGCCTTTGTGAAATATGTGATTACTGGGCATCTGTAGGATACATTTTTTTTAGGCCAATTTAATTTTTTTTATTTTTAAAGTAGTAAAATACCACAGAACAAGATGGAACAAAGCCAAGTGAGACAGTGTAGTGAAATTGGTACAGAACTTCATAGCAGGTTACCGGGATAGCAGTAAAAGGTACCATAGTATATCTTGCTTTCTTCACAATAGTTGTTCTTTCAATCAGGTATGGCAAAATCAAAGGAAATACAGAACATTATAGAACCTATCAAAACAGAATATTAAATAGAGCAATACCATTAATCAGAACAAAGCAAAACAGTGGTAAAAATACTTGCCGTCAAAGAGATGGCAGAAGGAAATCCCCTTTATTTGCTATATTGCATATAGTCAACCTCCCAAGAGATGCTCAGATCTCTGGCTCCCACTTGCTAATGGGGATGAGGGTAGGGGTGTGGGGGTGTGAGGGGATGGGTGTTTGAATCTCAGCCCGCACAGCTGCTTACCAGGGTGGCGAGCTGGCTGCTTGGTTTCTGAGCACCCTAAGTTCCAACATGGCACATATCTCAGGAGACGCTGATGGTTCTTGCCCTGGGGTGGCCACGGCTTGCCAGGCTACAGCCAATTACTAGGGTGGTGAGGCTAAATTCTTGATGTTAAAATTGCTGGATCGCTAGGAGTGAACATTTAAAATTTTAATAATACAACTGGGTGTTATGGTGCACACCTGTGATCCCCACACTGAGAGGCTGAGGTAAAAGGATTACAAATTAAAACCAATCTGGGAAATTTAATGGTTTAGTGAGACCCTATCGCAAACAAAAAGCAAAAACAAGATCAGAGCGTGGTGGTGCATGCCTGTAATCCTAGTACTCAGAAGGCTGAGGCAAGAGGATTGCAAGCAGTTCAAGGCCAGTGTGGGCTACATAGTGAGACCCAGTTTCAAATAGACCAGTAGACAGAGAGACAGACAGACAGACCACAGCACCCCTAAACAAGGACAGGACAAGCTGAGTGAAAGCTCTGGGTTCAATCTCCAGTAACACACACACCCCACACCCCACACTTGGTAAGTATAGTCACTTACATAAGAAATTGGAGAGTGGGTCCATCATGATGAATATTATGAAAGCATACCTTCAAGTTCAGTCCAAAGGAATAAAAGATCAACACTCAAAAACAAATGTAGGCAGCTTGAGATACAGTTCAGTTGTACAGTGCTTCTGTAGCATGCTCAAGGCCCTGGGTTTGACACCAGCAGCCCACCCCTTCCTTCATAAAAGCTTCACAAAGTTCAAGGTTGTAATATTTTACTTCTTTATTATGGATATTTTCAAATGCACATAGAAGTAGAGCCCTGAATGACAGGAGCCTCTTCCCCCAGCTTCAACAGCTTCTGACCTGTGAACAACAGTGTTTCCTCTGTGTCTCCACCCACTCACCCATGAACTTGGATTTATTATTACTTTTGTGGTTCTGAGGAATGAATCCAGGGACTTGTGTGTGCTAGGCATGCACTTTACCTGAGCTATATCCAGCCTAGCCCCTGCTCGTTTTGAAGCAAATATCAGACATTATATTTTTCTTAAATATTTCAGCATATGAAGGTGACTTTTAATCTAATCTGATCGCTCCCTTTGGTACCACCTGACTTGCTTCTCTGCCCCAGGCATGCTGGATGTTTGGCAAGTGAGGGGAGCTGGTGGGAAACCAGCTGTGGCCCGAGGCAACAAGCCCCTGGGGTCCATGGGTTCCAGGACAGGGAGACTGATAGCTGTGGGTCCTCGGGCAAGTCATCTAAGTCTGAAAGCCTCACTTTTTCAACTGCGAAATGAAGGTAACAACAGTGATTCTGTGGGAAGTGGATGCATAACACCACCTAGAAAAGCCTTGGTCCTTGTATGAACAAGGTCCATTAAATGGTGATAAGAGGGGTCATCCTAATCTTTACAGCAGGAGGATGGGAGGTCTGCATGGAAGTAAAGTGGAGGCTGCTCTGTAATACACCAAAAAATACTTCTGCTGTTAATGATTATACAGTGACACTATGGTCTGAGCTAGACATGGTGGAGCACACCTAAAATCTCAGCACTGTGGGAGGCTGAGGCAGGAGCACCTCAAGTTTGAATCCAGCGTGGGGAATTTTGTTTTTTAAGATTAGGGTCTCACTAAATTGCCCAGGCTGATTTCAAATTCCTGCCCTAGGCTCATGAATAGCTGGGACTAGTCATGAGAGACATCATGCCTGACTAAAATCATAATTCTTTTCTCTGTGGTACTTGAGATGGAACCTAGGCAGTGCTGAGCTACATCTCCAACCGTTTTCAGTCTTGAAACGGTCTCACTAAGTTGTCCAGGCTGGCAATGAACCTGGGATGCTCTTGCCTCAGCTTCCTGAGTAGCTGGGCTTATAAAGGTGTAACACTGGGCTGGGCTACACAAAAAGCTGCCTTTTAATAACAGCACCTACTAATTACTAATTCTGCAGACTCTAAAACTGATGCAAATTCAAATATGAATTGATAACAGAATAAAGGTTTTTTAAAAGCAGTGTTGATAAGTAAGCTGCATGGCATAATAGTGCCCAGAATATTTTGATTTTGAGGCAAACAAGGTGTTCAGTTTCTGGACATAACCAGTCATGTGCTACACAGTGATGGAGAAATTTTTCTTCAACCCAGTTTTAGCGAGGTAAGGGTCATACTTTTTCAGTGAGTTTTGGATGTTTCATGTTACCTCTTTGTGGTTGGTTCCATGTTTAGATGAATCAATTCACTTGTCCAACTTGTGCTTATTCAAAACTTAGAAGGATCATGGCTTGCTTGGGCTAAGAGTGGATCTCCTGTGTCGTGCACTAAGCTATATACCTATCACGTAGATGGCACAGCTATAAACCCAACCCTCGCACCTTCACATGTAATGCTTGCATCACTCTTTTGACCTGGGTACCATTGTCTTCATTTTTTCAATGAGAAGACGGAAACTCAAAGAGGTTAGGGAGCTGCCTCCAGGTCATTTAGCAGATGAGCTATGAAGCCAGGCTGAATCCTGGGAGGGTCCTAATTAACCCTAGAGACAATTTGCAGTTCTGCAGGTCTGTGTAGTCCTGGTGGACTCTGAACTGGGGACTGCCTTGATGCAAATGGAAAGAGGAAGGGTGACCTGGTGGATTTGCAGGATTCAGAGGTAGGAAAGAGCTGGACTGCAGAGACAGGCGTAAAATGTGTCACTTGAGGTGCTGAAGACTGACCTGGGTGTGGAACTAGAAGACCTGGTTCTAGATTTGTCCTTGTCATGCCGCTGCTGCTGGAGAATCTTAATTGCCAGGCACATCTCTGAAACTTTGTTCTTTCTCCCTAAAATGGATATGGATAGATAGACAGACAGACAGACAGACAGTCAGGCAGACAGGTATCTCTCTATATATTTTGTACCAGGGATAGAACCCAGAGCATTCACTCTGAGCGATAGCCCCCAGTCCCTCCTTTCAAAATTTTTTATTTTCAGACAAGCAGGGTCTTGCTAGTTGCCTGCATTGCCCAGGATGGGCTAAAACTTGTGACTCTTCTGCCTCAGTCTCTCAGAATGCTGAGGCTACAGGCATATACCACCACATCCATTTGAGACCCTCTAGGTTCTTTCAAATTCTTAGAATTCTGCTGGGCGCCTTTAAATTTTAATATTCTAAAGATTTGCATATGAAGACTCTATCATCCTGAATCTAAAAGAGAATGTAGATGTAATAATTCTTAACACAATCTTCTCAAAATACAAAGGAACAGAATTATTTTTTAGAATGCCCTCTAAACACGATTATATTGAGACAAGGCAATCATTTCTACATCTTCCTGTATTCTTTGCTTAAGAAAATGATTTGGGTATTGCTGCTGCAGCAGTGGCTGATGATATTAAAATCAAATAAGACATTACTTCTTAAACAAATGAAATGATTTAAACATATCTAAATTTTTATGACAATATACTTAGAGTCACAAATTGCATTGTTATCAAATTAATTTGTTTTCTAAGCTCAAATGTAATTTAAAATGAGATGTTTCTTCAGCTGCTTCATCAACAGACTGTAAAGGGATTCTGGATAGAGAATAGGAAATAAATATAGTAATGCTTTAGCAAACAACCGACACAACAGTTCTTCTCACTTCTGTTGTTTTAAAGCTTCTAGAATGTATTTTTTTAATGTATTTTTAACAGCTTCCTGATGAATTGGTTCTTGCCAGCATGAGTCCAGGCTCATCTATGGTGTCCTGTAACAAATCCATTACCAAGACCTGCTAAGTCCTTGGTCTGTTTCTCATAACGGAACTTCCTTATTTTACTGATAAGGTGGGGTTTCCCGTGTTGCAGGAGTGGCCTTTTCTTTGGAATAACTCACAAGTCACCAAGTGGTGGTGGCTGGCACATGACTGTATTCCAGCACTCAGGAGGTGGAGACAGGATTGCTTTGAGTTCAAGTCCAGTCTCACTACAAAGGGAGTTCAAGGCCAGCCTGAACTGCATAGTGAAACTGTCTCAAGATCGGAAAATAAAAAGAATAACCCACAGGGCAAAGGCATCTCCCTGAAATAAAGCTTTCTTCAAGCCATTTGTTTGGAAGGCTTCAGAGAGCCCACTGCTTACAGGATGAAACCCACCTACTACAGCTGACCACCTCTTTTAGCCAAGAAAGCGCATTCGATTTTTTTTTTTTTACAGACTTTAATCTTCCCCAGCTGAGATGCTGCTATTTGGAATCCTTTGCTGTTCCCTTCTGCCAACTCATGGCCATCACCTCCTTCCATTTGGTCTTGAAATTCATTTCCTCCAGGATGTTTTTCTTGCTTAGCTATTTTACAGATAAACAAGTCTTGCTTTTCAGCTTTTAATCACATTAAGTGCTTTTGAGATAAATTATTCAAGTCTAGGGATGAACAACTCAACAGATTTTCATTCTTTAAGAACCACCCAGAGTGATTCTTGCTTGTCACAGACAGCCCTCCAATTTTTAGGCGTCTGCCTTTTCACTAAGGCAGCCACACTAGAACCAAGGCAAATAATTCTTTATGGCGACCTCTAGCGGGCACAGGACAATCCTACAAAATTATGGAAAGTGGAGGGCCAAGTAAAACCCTTCCCAGGAACCAGCCGGGTTGCTCAATGTTCAGATGACCGCACCCACCCCACCCTTCTAATTATTTCTTCCAGTATCTGCTTTGCGTCAAACGTAGCTTGCCCTCGCAACTCACCTGTTTGGTTTCCGTGGGGCTGGGCTGCGGGGGTCGGGTGTCTGAACGGCCGGTGGAGAATCAGAATGCTTCCTGTCCAGTGGATCTTCTCCCTGGGCAAGGGGCAGGGCGCAGCGTGCTCCGGCCAGCGGGGCTCTAGCGGGCTCTGCAAGCTCAGCGGACCGGCGCAGCAGCCGAGCTGGGGGCGCACAGCGGGGATGGAATATGAGGATTAAGGCAACAAGAAATTCTGTTTTTGCCAGTGAAAAAGACTTTCACCCCAGCCCACGGCGGGGCGTCACAGAGGGCCCGGGGAAGCGGGACTGCGGGACGGGTACACGGCACGCGGGTAGCCCGGCGCGGGGAGAGGAGCGAAGTCGGCAGCGGAAGCAGCGGCTGGGAGCCTGCTCTGAGAAGTCCTTCGGGGTGCCTCAGATGCCCAGCTGGGTTCCGGATAGTCTGAAAAAGACCCCGCACCCCAGCCCTCACCGCCGCACCCCGCCTTACCCTCCACCTCCCTTCGGAGGCTGTTAAAAGGGCCCTTGTGGGGCTGCCCAAGACATCTCGATGGCCGGGGCGGGACGCGCCAGCAGGCATCCCCGCTCCGAGGACCCCTCCTGGCCACTGCGAGCGGGAGCGCCGCGGAAGGCCAGCATCACGCGGCGGGGAGCCCGAGGTCCAGGGTGGGGCGCCGGGGAATCCCAGCCCGAGCGAGCCCGGGAGCAGGCGGGCGCGGGCGGGCGGGCGGGCGGCGCGCGGAGGGAGGCGAGCGCGGCGGGCGGCGAGGGGGAGGCCGGCGAGGGAGGCCCCGCCCCCGCCCCGAGCCGCTCCTCGCGCCGCGGAGCCCGCTCACTTCCCCTCTCGCCTCTGGACGGCGGCGGGGCGGCTGCCCGAGCTGCATCCTTCCGGCGCCCGCGCCCCTCAGGCTGTCGGCGGCACCGCCGCCGCGGAGGAGAGCGCAGCCGGCCTCGGAGGGGGCATCCCCGGTGCGGGGGGCAGCGGCGCGGACCCACCCTCGCTCCCGGCCCGCGGGGCGTAGCGCTGGCGCCAGGGGAGACTCCGGGGCCGCCCGCAGGTCCGGCCGCGCCGAGGCTACAGCAGCGGAGCCCGGGGGAGGGCGGCCCCGACGGCGCGCGGGGCCCCGGGGCGGCCAGCCATGACCTTCGGGCGCAGCAGGGCGGCCTCGGTGGTGCTGAACGTGGGCGGCGCCCGGTACTCGCTGTCCCGGGAGCTGCTGAAGGACTTCCCGCTGCGCCGCGTGAGCCGGCTGCACGGCTGCCGCTCGGAGCGCGACGTGCTGGAGGTGTGCGACGACTACGACCGCGAGCGCAACGAGTACTTCTTCGACCGGCACTCGGAGGCCTTCGGCTTCATCCTGCTCTACGTGCGCGGCCACGGCAAGCTGCGCTTCGCGCCGCGGATGTGCGAGCTCTCCTTCTACAACGAGATGATCTACTGGGGCCTGGAGGGCGCGCACCTGGAGTACTGCTGCCAGCGCCGCCTCGACGACCGCATGTCCGACACCTACACTTTCTATTCGGCCGAGGATCCAGCCCCGCGGCCGCGCGATGGAGCGCGACCCGCCGGGCCCGAGGCGGCGCACTCCCGCCGCTGGCTGGAACGCATGCGGCGGACCTTCGAGGAGCCCACGTCGTCGCTGGCCGCGCAGATCCTGGCCAGTGTGTCTGTGGTGTTCGTGATCGTGTCCATGGTGGTGCTGTGCGCGAGCACGCTGCCCGACTGGCGCACCGCGGCTGCAGACAACCGCAGCCTGGATGACCGGAGCAGGTACTCCGCCGGCCCTGGGAGGGAGCCCTCCGGGTAGGACGCAACGCTTCTCTGCCCGTCTGTCTGTCCCTTCCGTGCGTGCGTCCTGTCTCCGTCCTGTCTGCTACCCACAAAGGGACGCTGGTCCCACTTACACCCCTGTTTATACCCCCGGGTCTGTCCCACCCCTTAGCCGTGCATCCCGAGAGAGAGATCCCCGGGCCAGAGGCGGGACGCTGAACATAACAAATACAGACCTTCCCATTTTAGTGTTTTACTTCTGAGCTAATAGTAACCTGCTAATTAGGTTTCTCTAAACTTTTGTTGTTGTTGTTGTTGTTTGGTACCGGAGATCGAACTCACTACTGCGCACTTGCAAGGCAGGCGCTTATACCGCTGAGCTAAATCTCCAGCCCCCAAGCCCCCAAACTTTTATTCTGTTAGTGTGCAAACATTTAATCTGAGTTGAGACCACTTTGAAATATTTGTCAATGTCTTGTGTTTGGGTAGATGAAGTGGTGTTTTTTTTGTTTTTGGGTTTTTTTTTTTTGTCTTTTTGAGACAGGGTCTCGCTATGCAGTTCAGCTGGCCTTGAGCTCACTTTGTAGCCCAGGCTGGTCTCAAATTCGCAATGATCCTCCTGTCTCAGCCTCCCGAGTGCTGGGATTACTGGCGTGAGCCACCACGCCCGGCTAATGAAGTGTTATTCTGATGGAATGTGGTCCACTGCCCGTATATTCTCTACACTCTGCCCTGGCACGATGTGTGCTGTGATGAATTTCCTGTATTATAGGAGGCTTTTTTTTTTTGAGACAGGGTCTCATAGTTTAGTGCAGGTTGGCCTCGAACTTGTGGTTAGGGCCAACAAGACTCCTGCTTCAGTCTCCCAAGTGCTGGGATCAAAGATGTGCACCACCACGCCTGGCTAGAGGAAGCTAATTTAATGTTGGACTCTAGATAAATGGGTGCATGTTCCCTTTTCTCCTTTTTTTTCCCCTCCCAAAAAGTGGAGTTAGCAATGCTCCTGTTCACCCTGTGGTACCAGAAATCCACACTATGACTTAGTGGGGAAATTGTCTTGGGAGAAAAGTGTCAAAGTTACCCTAAATCCAAAAAGAGAACTTGGGTAGTTTTTCTTTCCTCATTACTAGAATAGGAGAAAAACATTTCAATCTTCTTAAAGATCATGCTTACCTCGTAATGGTGATAACACTTCTCTGTTTTTAGTGCAAGTGAGTTTATTTTGCATATTTGGTGGGAGGAATAAGCAGACTAAAGTTGGACTTTCAAGGGAGACAGCCATTTTGGGCACAAAAATCAAACTGTGTGTTCTGTTTTTACCTTTGTTTGATAACTGTTTTAAGATTTTTCCTCCATTCAGTTTCTGTTTTACTTTTTTCTCCATTCACTTTTTAAATTCAAGGTTATGCCCTGTAATCTTTTTCTTGATGAGCCTAGGTATTTTAGCAGTGGTGCAGTTTTCTTGATATTGCAGGGACTTCTGTGTAATATTCTTCCTGTGGGGAATAAAGATTTCTGTATAAATCTGAGAAGTAAACAAAGTTGTCTAGTATCACCTAATATTACTGAAATGTCATCTTGGCATGAAGTCCAAGGTGCATGCCTTGAAAAGAAAGAAATCAGAAAACTCATTTTGTTTAGGGTATTGAGTTCTATTTTCAATTTGGAGATAAGAATTGCCTGGTACTCCAACAAAATAACGGAATTAACTTAAGGTATCTAAACATGTAAGTTCCCTTAATTTTTTTTTAAGAAGGTCACTGGGAAATGAGCCATAAATGACTGACTTTGAAATGATTCACTGGTAACTCAAGAATGACAAGGTTAGTAAAGGTTTGAGCTATATTAACAAAGGAAACAGGAGAATTCAGTTATTAGAACAGTTACTGTGGGAGTTGGCTAAACCAACTATATAAGCAAAAAGAATTAAAATACATGACTACTAATTTTTTGAGGAAGGGAGTGAGTTTTGAGAGAAGTGGAATGCAGCCTGGAAATCATTAATGTAAAACATTTGGAAAGAAATGAGAGAGATGAATAATAATTTCAGGGAGAGAGACTAGAAAGGAGGAGAGGCAGAGATGGAAAGGAGGGAGACTGCAGAGGAAGACTCAGTAATGCTTGGTTGTGTGTATGTGTTTCATATATGTGTATAATTATTCAAGTCAGAACTGTTTCCTAGATACCCAGATATTTCAGGCAAATGTGTGTTTTTCTTGGCTTAATGGCTCAGTTTTACGCTTTGCTTTGTGAAATCAGGTATATGAAAGCCAGTATCTGGAATCCCAAGTAGAGAAGTGTAAGCATAGCTGGGCTACAGAGGATGCTGCATGCTACTGACGGCTCCTTCTCTCAGCTCCTTTGACAGAGATGTCATCTCTCCAACCCTGTCTAATTGGCTTTTGCTTCTTTTTTTTAATTATTATTTTATCTCATTTTTTTTGTGGTGCTGGGGATCAAACCCGAGGTGCTATGCAGGTTCGGCAAGTGCGGTACAGCACATCTCTAACCTGAAACTAGTCCTTATAAAGCATCACTCGGATCTTTTGCCTATATTTGGGATCTACCAAAAGCCTGAACTCCTTTCTTAAGCTTACTGTGCCGTTCTTGATTTGTCTCATCATAATTTGCAAGTGAGTACTGTTTTCAAGGCACTGTTGATTTTCCAAATAGTGTAACTTGTTTGGAAGATGGAGGACTTAAGAGGCGTAGTAGATGTCTTGAGAGTTAAATGGGTCTGAGAAAGTGAAGTAGGCAAGATGGAAAGAAGCCGTCGTTGGACACTGGAAAGGGGTGTCTTTTGTATGCGCTGGTATATGCAACCTGCATAGCCATGTACACCACACGAGGGAACAATACAGAGACTTTTCCAGGTAAAAGGAACAGTACATGGGCATGGGCATTGGCATGAAACGTCTATGTTCAGTTTAGGTGGTGGGCATCGGGGTGGCGTGAGAGGTGAGAAAGCAAAGTGAAGGTAAATAATTGGATTTTGTGGGCAGTGCTTGAACTTGGGGGTGAGTGGGTTGTGCATATAGAGTAATGAACGCGGTGTGTACTGCAAATTGGAGATGGAGAAGATTGGAAACCATGCAAAGGAATTTGGAGAGTTTTGCCGAGGAGGTCATCAGAGTTTGGGCTGTATTGTGGTGAGGATGGAGGATAAATGGTAGCTCTGGGACTTACTAAGAGGAATCACAGTTTCTGAGGCTGCAGAAAGAGACAGGCGTTGGGAGATTTTTAAGTGGACCTCCACAAGCTTGGAGTCCTTGCTCTGCCACCCACAGGCTCCATTTGTCCAGGTTGGCCCATTCACTTGTTCCGGAGCCAAGCCAGTATGCCCGACTGCAGTCTCCAGTCTGCTGAAATTGGATCGTCAAGCCTGACCCAGGTACTATTTCTCTTTTGAGGCCTTTATTCTCCTAGTAGATGGGATGTTGAGGGGCTGCTTGTTCACCCTGCTTCTTGGGCATCTTCCCAGCATGGTAGTAATTTTCACATATAAACATATCCTGGCTCCTAGACTACATTGGATGAAAAGCCCTCGAGGACGGGTGAATTCTTACACCGCTTAGTATCTCAGCATCCTTCAGAAAAAAAAATTACTCCGGCATAATATATGTATTTTTTATATTACATGTCAAAATATACCCTCTTAGAAATATCCTCTGTTGCATAGTTTGAAGAGCTGTTTGGAGTAGGGTTTGTGAGCTTCTGATGCCAGAACTTTTGGTTGAAGCAGATGGGTTGCTGTGCTAGAGTAAGAAAAGTCTATTATATCAAGAAACAATTATTTTGAAGTACTGTACTTACTTTACAAAAGGAATAAAGTGTTGCTTCTTTTTGCTAATCTCTGAAATCTCTCTAAAAATCTAGTTTGGAAGGAATCTTGTTACAGGCATATACCACTATGCTCAGCTCTTAGGATATCTTTAAAACCAAAGTTTAAAAACTTTTTTATGAGACTGTGCCTTTTAAATTGATTTTTTGATGGTTAAATAATAGTGCAAAATCCAAAAGCTATGAAATAAGCCTTTCACCATTCTCCAGCCTTTTCCCTGGATGTAACCAAAGTTACTAGTATATTGTGTGCTATTTCAGAGGCATTTTATGACCTACAAGCATATGATACATTTTTTAAAAATATATATTTTAATATATATATATATATATATTTTTTTTTTTTTAAAGCGCTGTCTTGAAACTTGCTTTTTAACCCACATGTTAAGGAAGTCATTCCATATGTGTCTTCAAAGAGCTACCCAATTCTTTTATGCAGCTGTGTAGTATTCTGTTGTATATCACATAATTGCTGGATATTTGTATTATTTCTTGACTGCAGAAAATGCTGCACATTACTTTGCTTTATGTAGGTGTATCCATAGGATACCTTCCTGAAAAATCATGGAGTCACAGAGCATGTTCCTTTGTAATTTCTTTCTTTTTTTTTTTTTTGTACCAGGGATCGAACTCATGACCTAGTGCTTGCTGGGCAGGCACTTATGCTGCTGAGCTAAATCTCTGGCCCCTCCTTTGTGATTTCTATAGATAATTCCAAACTGCATTCCAAAAAGATGATGCAATTTATATTCCCACCCACAATGTACAAAAGAGCATCTTTTTTCAGTGGCAGTGCCAGGGAGCAAACTCTGGGATACGACACACATTAGGCAATCATTGTGCCACTGAACTACATCCTATAGTGTTTCTTCATACTTGGTAAAATATTTGATCTTATTGGCGGGAATTTAGCTCAGTGACATAAGCACCAGCCTGACAAGTGCAAAGTCGTGAATTCGATCCCTGATACCAAAAAAAAATATATTGATCTTTACTGTACTGAAAGATGAAAATGATACCTAGTAGTTTAAATTCCTTCTATTTTGCCTGTTTTTAAAAGTTGGTTTTGCTTTATTTTGAATAAATGTATGCATCTTTACACATATTGAGAAGTTATTCATCTTACTTTTTTGGGGGGGTGTTGTTTGGAACATAGGGTCCTTGGACTGAGCTGCATTCCCAGCCCTTTTTAATTTTTATTATTATTTTTAATTTTTGGGACAGGGTCTCACTAAATGGCCCAGGCTTGGCTCGAACTTGCTATCCTGCTGCCTCAGCTTCCCAGAGTGCTGGGATTATAGGCCTGTGCCTCCACGCCTGGTGACTTTAAATTGAAGATTAAAAAAAAGTTCTTTATTATATGAATGGAAAATACTTTCTCAATTTAGGACTCCATTAAAAGACAGCAGCCACAGTTGCCTAGAACATGGTAGCTTTACTTCCATTTTTTAAAAACATTTTGCTAAATTGCCTAGGTTTATCTTGAACTTCCAATCCTTTCCAGAGTGGATTAGGCTGCAGGCATGCAGAGCCACACCTGTCTTCTAGTCTGTTTTAATTCATATTGTGATTAGAGAACAATCATTAGTTCCAGTTGCTCATTACCTGTTGAATTCCCATGACTGTGGCAGGCACTTCCTCAGTCATCATAGGTACATTGGTGGCTTAGATGGGTTTCTTACTCTTCTGGAGTCATCAGGTAGTGATGATAGTGGCATGGGGAGATAAAACATAGCAAGCAAAAACTTAGGAGTATCAGATTTTATAAGGTGACATGATTTGAGTCCCAAATTTGAGAAAAGAGTCTTTTTGGTAAGATGGAAAGAAGGACTATAGGGCTAGAGTGTGTGTTAAGGCAGGAATGTGGAAGGTGAGGTTGGAGGAAGTTGGGTGTGGGAGGCTGAGGTAGGAATATCTCAAAAGTAAGTTTAGTCTGGGCAATATAGTGAGATCCTTTCTCAAAAAACTTAAAAAAAAAATCAAAACCAAAAACCTACCTACCAATTTTAGAGAAAGGGACTGAAAAATCAGTTGCATATGTTGCAAGATTTGGCAGCCAAAGTCCATGGGCCATGGTCAGGGAACAATGGAGGTGGTGAGAAGTGCCCAGATTCCAGTCAGATGTGGATTGTTATGATGGCTCATGGTGGCTCAGCTACCAAATTGCATTAGCTTCCAACATTGACAAAAGACCCAAGAGACTCAGCTTAAAAGGAGGACAGTGTATCCTGGCTTATGGTTTCAGAGGTCTCAGTCCATGGTTGCTGGCTCTTGCTTTGGACCTGTAGTGAGTAGAGCTCCATAGTGGGGAGAATGTAGTGCAGCAAAACTGCTCACCTCATGGTGGCCAGAAAGGGGGTGACCTCACCATCTTCATCAGATCATGAAGATCTGATTTCTTCCATGATCTGATTTCCTTCTGTCTAGGAGGATTCTCTCCCCATAGTGCTGCAAGCTGGGAATAGTCCCTCGCCATAAGGGCCTTCAGGGAATACTGGGAAGGGAACCAAAGCTAGCACAGGACTAGAAAGGTGTGTGAGATACCGAGGGTTGCTTTGGCGCCCTCTTGCGTGGCTGCTTTGGCCCACATGTAGTTAGCTGAGTACAGTTCTCTTCTGCAGGATCTGCGTCCCATTTTGGGGTTAGTGTGAGGAGGAGGCCCTGGAAGAGGGACCTCTCACTCCCCAAAAGATGCACTATTTTCCTTAACGTACTGTGGAAACTACGTCGCTCTGAGTCTGTCCTGTGGGATAAAGGTCTTAAGTAAACACATCTGGCTCCCTTGAGAAATAACAATTTCAGTTATTTAATCTTAGAATGGTGATGTTTTTAATGTTTTATCTGATTGATAAGGCCAACCATCAGTTCCCCAGGCAGTTTGTCTTCCTGTAACATCTGATTATTATTCTGACACTGCCAAGATTAACGTTGTTTTTGGCACTTCGGCACATAGACAAGTCATCCTGAAAATTACTAAGTGTTTTGCTGCTTATTTCATAAAAAGATGCTCTTCGCTAGTTGCCTTTGAGAAGTTCTGCCTTCTAAAAGTCAGGCCGGATAGAAAGTAGTTGTCCTTTTTATTGTCTGGTTCCTTTTGCCTCTTCACGCCCAGAAGTGTTCCCTTTTGAGTTTTTAATCTCTGGCATGTGCAGTCTTGTGATAATTTTGATCTGTTCTTTAGAAATTCTTTCTAAAAGTTGCTTTGTGTGGGGATTTTGATCTTTAATTTGTATTACTTTGTGATGTGGTGAGAATTTGAGGAAATTTTTTAATCTTGGAATTAATGTCTTCCCTCTCTCCTACAATGTTTTGCTACGTTTTGGCCTGCAACTTGTGTTTCTTCCTTCTTGCCTCTCAGATAGCTGGGATTATAGATGTGTGCACCAGGCCTGCTTTGCTTAAATTTCTTGTAGTGTTATTTTTAGGCTTAAGTTAAGAAAATTTAAATAATCAGAATGAAATGCCAGGTGATGGAAATTTAAAAATTAATTGTACTATTTCCATAGCCTTTTCATTTAATGTTACATAAATCCAAAAGATCTTAAAGTGTTAAAAATGAGAAGCAATATTTGAAACTGAAGACGAAAGTCTCAGTGCTTTTATACTGCAGATAAGGTGGTTATTTTCAGAAGTTGGTAATTAATAGATCTCTGATAAGATTGAACATAACTCAGAACCTCAGTTAAATCTAGTTCTTTCACAGTGGAAGAATGTGAACAGGGTTTTGCTATCTGCTGCCAGTTTTAAAATTCTATAGAAACTTTGTTTTGTTGCTGACTTCTTTCTAACCAAAGTGCTTTTTTATCACCCTTTTGGTAATATTCAGTATTTATCTTTGTGTTTATTTTTCATTAAAACTTTGCTTATTAAAATGAAAGTGTTATAATGTGAAAAGTTAATGTGCTTCTCTCTCGATCCCACTACCCAGTTTGTGGGTATTCTTCCAGAAGTATTACATGCACAGATAAACATACATACTCATATCTAAACACACATGCATACATTTATGTGCAGTTCTGTATATTATTATTATTTTGGGGGGTGTACTGGGCGGGGGTCAAACTTGTGACCTTGCACCTGCCAGGCAGGCCCTTCCTTGCCCACAATTCGGTATATTATTTAGGTAGATATTTTCTCTTTAAAATATATAACCAGGGTGATCTTCTAATCTTACTTAGAAATTTACCTTTTTTTTGTTTGATAGTCCTGGGCATTGAACCCAAGGCCTCATGCATGTTAGGCCAGTGCTGTATTACTGAGCTATATCCCTAGTCCTTTTAAATTTTACTTTGAAGAAGAGTTCGACCAAGTTGTCCAAGTTGACCTCAAACTTGCCATTTTCTGGCCTCTGCCTTCCAAGTAGCTAAGATTACAGACAGGTACCACTATACTCTGCAGCAGGCACTTACGCCACTGAGCTAAACCCCTGGCCCGTCTTTATCACTTAATAGAACATCTTGGAACTTTCCATATCAGTTTCTATATTTTCATTCATTTTTGTTGTTTTTCAAGACAAGGTCTCGCTATGTATGTGGTTCAGGCTGGCCTTGAAATCATACTTAGCCCAGGGAGGCCTTCAGCTCACAGAACACACTCTCTCCCTCTCTCTCTCTCTCTCTCTCTCTCTCTCACACACACACACACACACACACATACATACTGAGATTGGGCTGCACATGTGCTCCTCTGGCCTCTGTCTCCTGCATCACTGGGCTCTAGCTCTGTGGCTCTACAGCTGCCCAACATTTATTGAACATTTGATCTTTGTTAGTCACTTGTTAAGGTTTCACATGGGTTTTGAAATCCACATCCCATTACAGCTGTATGAAGTAGTAATGATTTTTGGGTTTTTTTCCCCTCTAAGTTCTAGAATTGAACCTAGGGCCTTTGCACTGAGCTACAACCCTACTCCCTTTTAATTTAAAAAAAAATTTTTTTTTTTTGTACCAGGCATCGAACTCAGGACCTAATGCTTGCCAGGCAGGCACTTGTGCCGCTGAGCTAAATCCCTACCTTAAAATTTATTTTTATTCTGAGACATGGTCTTGCTAAGTTGGTGAATTGCCAGGCTTGCCTTGAACTTGGGATATTCTTCCCTCCACCTCTCGGAGTCCTGGAATTATAAGTGTGTGGCAGCACATCGGGTGATTTTCTCCTCATCGTGTTAGGGTAACTAATGTGTCCAAACTTAACGTAAGTGGAGAAACATTGCCCAGGGTTCTGATTCTCATTTCTCTCTCCTGCTCTGCCAACAAATGGTATGCCTTGAGTTTTTAAGAATATGAACAGTGGTGTGGCACACAATATATTTATCTCTTTGAAAAGTGGTGTGATTTTATATGTAGGCTAAATTCCAAAGTGGAAAAAAATAGCTGAGTTCTAAGGATCGAGCTTTAACATTTTTTTTTGATACAGGGCTGGAGATGTAACTCAGTGGTGGACTGCTCCCCTAGTGTATACGAGGCCCTGGATTCAAATTCAATCCTCAGTACTAAAAGAATGGTAGAAAGTTGGATCTTTCCAGTGGCTAAAAAGGGACTCTGGCACTTTGACCAAGCAGAGGAACCAAGCAAAGAAACATTGATAAATGGTGTATTTGAATTCATTCATTCATGAGCTGGTAGACTCCACTGAATATTTGGGATAGTTATATGCAGTGAAATGACCACCTTTGTGAGCAGCGAGGACTCCTTGGCTTTGACTTCACTGGCAAAGGGAACTATGTCATTGAGGCAATGGTTACACAATCTGACTTCCTAATTCATAGCAAAAGGAAAAGGCTGTGGTGGGAAGAACCAGGAGGGGTGTGTGTGTGTGTGTGTGTGTGTGTGACACTAATGAGTTAGTTTACTGTGTCTCTCTGGGCTGCTGCTCTCATTGGGTAAGTCAAGACATGCCACAGAGGGATCAATGAGGGAACAAAGACCAAACCCTTAACTTGAAGCTAGACTTCCTTAGCTCTGTCTTTCTGTGTTCGTTCCCTTCTTGTCTGGCATCTCTGGAGATTGCCTGCATGGCTTCACTCACTTTTAGACCAGGAGAATGGAAATTCTGTGTTTCACAACACATAGTGTAGTATTTGCACCTGGGTAGGCACTCTATATATTTTAAATGTGATTTATGTCAAAAAACATGCAAATATACAGTGATGCCTCGGTGGTAGAATTCAGTTCACTCCAAATTTGTGTTCAAGCACCAAATAATTTGAGAACTGAATATATTTTTCTCATAAGAAATAATGGGGAACCAAATGATTGGTTCTGAGGCCCAAAAATTAGATTTATAAATCCATTTTTCCAGGACTTGAACAGAATTTGCAGCGATTTATTTCTTGACCTCCATTGTGATTTTCAGTTTTCTTCTTAGCTTTACTGCTGGTATCACTAACTTTCTTGGAGTTTGGTGATGATATTTTACACAAGTAAAGCACCCTCCATAAAAGCACAATGACAAATGTGTCAGTGCACTAACGTAAGCACTGTCTGGGTGAGAGCCCTTAGACTGAAGTGCCTTTTATGTCCTGACTGGGCTTTTTCAAGTCAGATTTTTAGTTGGCTACTGAGCAAAGTTACAAACACTGAGCAGGTGGATTTTTTTGAAATTTTGTTGTTTGAGTCATGGGAAGTTTAAGCTTGGGGCCATTTGACAACTGAGGTGTCGCTGTAATGGTGTTTTCATTTTTGGTAGGAACATGGGTGTTGATGAATTGTCTTCAACCTATGAGCAGATTTTTAGACATTATTATTGTTGTTATTTTTTGTCTTTTTGAGGCAGAGTCTCACTATGCAGTTCAGACTGGCCTTGAGCTCACTTTTGTAGCCCAGGTTGGTCTCGAACTCGCAACAATCCCCCTGCCTCAGCCTCCCTAGTGCTGGCATTACAGGTGTGTGCCACCACACCTAGCTAAATTTTTAGACTTTAAAGCAATGGGTTCTGTGGCAGGAATGGGACTGCACTTGAACCTAGGCCCATGGGCTGAGTTTTGTACTGTTCATTACAGTGCTAAGCATAGTTTCGATATTAAATGTCAAAATGAAAATCAGAAGAAGCAGCTTGGCTGGGTATGGTGGTGCAGGCCTGTAATCCCAGCGCTCAGCAGGCTGAGGCAGGATGATTGCTGTGCATTCCAGGCCAGCTTGAAGTATACAGCGAGACCCTGCGTCAAAACAAAACAAAACTTATTTTGTGACTTACGAACACTATATGAGTGACTTTATTTACAAACTTTCAGCGTCTGTAAATAAAGCCTTGAGGGGAAGAGCCATTCTGCTCCTATTATATATTGTCCTTGGCAGCTTTCCCATTTCTTTGTCCACGTGGAGCAGTTGTAGTGTATGCCCTTGCTCACAAAGCCCACAGCGTTTCCCCTCTGGCTCCTTTCGGACGTTTGCCAACCCCTGGTCTTCTGCCCACCCCATCCAGCTGTGTGCCTTCTGAAGGCCTGGGTTCAGAAGTCGGGATGGCAGTAGGACCTACCTTGGGGCAGCTGTGAGGCTTGACGCTGATTGTTTTCCCCCCAGCCGGATGCCACAGGCTGCCCTTGGGTCCTGCTGAGCCTCCCCCTGCCCCCACATTGCCCCCTAATCAGAACTTATTTTGAATCATAGTAATTGCTGAAGGAGCAAGGGCTTTTTTATTCATGTTTGTGGTTGGTGTGGGAAATTGAATATATATGAGCGAGGAACTATCTTATTAATTTCAGGTTTGCCTGACTCCCATTTATCACACTCTTCTCTGTTGACATTCATGCCCGATTCTACTTAGAGGACACCAGGATTCATTGCTCTGAGCTGGTTGTGAGCCCCAGTACCTCATTGTGTAAGTAGCACCTTTAGCTCAGCCTCTTGCTATGCTGAACTGGTCAGTGCTGGGGTGGGTGGGGCACGGAAGCTGGGCCTATGATCCCAGCACTGGGAGGTTGAGGCAGGAGGATTGCGGTGAGTTTGAGGCCAGCCTGGACTAAATAGTGAGGTGAGTTCAAAACCAGCTTAAGCTGCATAGTGAACCCAAAAAACTGCCAAAAAACCAGAGGGGAAAAAACCCAAAAAACCCAAAACTGATATTGAGGGGCTGGGGTTTATCTCAGCGGCACAATACCTGCCTGGCAAATGTGAAGTCCTGAGTTCAATTCCCTATTCCAAAATAAATAGATAAATAAACAACCAAAAATCAATCAGTCAAACAAACAAACACACAAA
This sequence comes from Hydrochoerus hydrochaeris, assembly GCA_004027455.1. Lineage (NCBI taxonomy): Eukaryota > Metazoa > Chordata > Mammalia > Rodentia > Hydrochaeridae > Hydrochoerus > Hydrochoerus hydrochaeris. The sequence continues at coordinate 53,772 of PVLA01005456.1, read as the reverse complement.
CAAAACCCTGGCACGGAGGAGACAGATGCTGTTAAATCAAGGGCTGCCACTCTAGTAACCAATTGGAAGTTGATGATTTTGTGTGAAATAAAGTAGAAAGTACACATAGGAGGAAGTGGATTGTATTAGTAATAAAGTTTATTCAACCAAGGCAGAGCCTTGCCCTCAGTACCTCCCTGCAGGGAGAAGAGCAAGGGTGCTGGACACACTGACCATGCTCACAGTGGTGTGGGTACCACTGTGTAAGTAGTGGTACTCCTCACCATCAGACACTCAGTTTATTACTTTATTTATTTACTTATATTTTTTTGGTACTGGGGATTGAACTCATGACCTTGTGCTTGCCAGGCAGGTGCTTATGCTGCTGAGTTAAATCCCTCAGCCCCAGACACTCAGTTTAAAAAAGATTCATACAAGCATGCCCCTGACAAAGCAATATAATCATTAGTTTTCATTTATTTTTTGTTTTGTTTTATTTTTTGTTACCAGGGATCGAACTCATGAGCTCACACTTGGCCAGGCAGGTGCTTATGCCACTGAGCTAACTCCCCAGCCTTATTATCATTAATTTTTATTACATCTTGATCCTTAGTTTGTTTATTTGTCTTTTTGGGATAGGGTTTCACCTTGTAATTCACACTGGTCTTGAACTGACTTTGTAGCCCAGGTTGGCCTCAAACTTGCAGCAGTCCTCCTGCCTCAGCTTCCCGAGCGCTGGGATTACAGGTGTATGTCACTACGTCGGGCTGACCCTTAGTATTTTGTCTATTTATTTTAAAATATTTTATTGTTTTGTTGCAGGCTGATATCAAACCCAGGGCCTAGAGCTGGGAATAAAGCTCAGTGGCAAAGCGCCTACCTGGCAAGTACAAGGTCGTGACATAACAAAACAAAACAAAAAAACCTAGGACATGTATGTGTGAAGTTTATTTTCTACCACTAAGCTACATCCCAGCCTGAGTATATATTTTTAAATACTCTGTATGATGAAATGGGAATTCTGTGCATACTAAAATGCTGCGATTGTCTCAAGGAAAGTGAGAAAGTCCCTTGGTGCTGTTGGCAGAGTTGATGGATTTTTCACTCTATACCACTCACTTTTTATGGTGAAGATGAGTGATATACTAGCTTCATTCAGACTTGAAGACTGAACAGCCGTTTTCTCAGAAATGAGCAGGGGAAATCTTTCACATCCCAGAAAGACAATGGACAGTAGTTGTTGCTAATGACAACACTGAAGGTTTTAAGTAAAAATTAGAAATTCAGAAAATTCAAATCTTCCACTGGATGCCTTCCCAATATTTAACAGCCTTTCTCTCTTTCTCTCTTTCTCTCTCCCTCTCTCCCTCCCTCCCTTTCTCTCTCTCTCTCTCTCTCTCTCTCTCTCTCTTTCTCTTTCTCTTTCTCTTTCTCTTTCTCTTTCTCTTTCTTTCTTTCTTCTTGGTCTTTTTGAGACACCGTCTCAGTATGCAATTTGAGCTGGCCTTTTCTAATGGAGTTGGTGATAATGTTAAGACATGTAATTTTTATAGTATAGAATGAGGGGCTGGCGGTGTAGTTCAGGGGTGGAGCATGTGCTTAGCATATGGCTCTGAGTTTGATCCTCAGCACGGCGCATACACAAACATTTCAACATCTGGAAGATATGCATAACTCAGTGAATTAGTGTATCCTAGTATCATTGCTCAAGTTTTGGTATAGTAACTAAGAAAATTATCTACAATTATCTAGAAAGACTGTTAAAGCACTTTTCTCAATGGGGCATGGTGGTGAATGTCTATAATCTTAGATACCCAAAGACGGACACACAGGGATCTCAGGTTTGAGACTGTGTGGACAATTTAGCAAAACACCTTCTCAAAATAAGTTTAAAAAAAAAAAAGGTTATAACTCAGCGGCACAGTGCCTGCCTGGCAAGCACAAGGTCCTAAGTTTGATTCCTGGTACCCCCCTTAAAAAAAAGAAGGTTGGTGCTAGATATGGTAGTACATGCCTGTAATCCCAGCACTCAGGAGGCTGAGGCAAAAGGATCATTGAGAGTTTGAGGACAACCTGGTTTACATAGTGAGTTCAAAGCAAGTCTGAAGTACTATACCAAGAAGACCTTGTCTCAAAAAAAAAAAAAGGCTGGAATTGTAGTTTAGTAAAAGACTGTTTAAGGCTCTGGATTCAGCCCATAATACTGAAGAAAAAAAAAAGTCAACTCCTTCTATTCTATGTATTTCATAACAACATATTAAAATATGAGGATTCTATTGTCCTTTACTAAGCTAGACATGATTTGCAGAAAGGGAATGCTGTGTACATTTTCTTACTTTTCAGGAGGCTTTCCATTAAGACATACTTATAATTAATAGTTTTTTTTAATTTTAAAAGAATAAATATATTTTCTGAAGATAAACAAGAATTTAATTTCTAGTTTAATATTTTTTTTTAATATTTTGAGACAGGGTCTTGCAGTGTAGATCAGGCTAGCCTTGAACTCACTAACCCAAAGTGGCCTCCAATTTAAAGTGATCTCCTATCTCAGCCTCATGAATGTTGGGATTATAGGTATGAGCCATCATACCTGGCATCCTACTTTATCTTAATATCTAATATCACAAATATGGATAAATACAACCTACATAAAACAAGTTACCCGAGAACAAATTTTGTTTTTCAAATTTTAGGATAAAACTAAGCAAAATAAAACAGAATAAAGCCAGTCAAAACAAGACAGTGTGACCCAGGATTTCAAAACAAGATAATAGGAAATCAACAATGATTACCATAATGCCTCTTGTTGTCTTAAAAATACCTGCCCATACCATCAGACATAGAAAAATCAGACAAGACAGAAACAGAATAGAACCAATAAAAATAAAACAATGAATGCAACATAGGGCTTCAAAATAAGAGAATAGTAAATCCAAAATGGCTACCATAATATATCTTGTTCCCATTTTAGTATATGTGCTGCTGAAGCGAGCACATATATCTTGTTATATTCAGAATAGCTGCCCATGCCATCAGATGCAACAAAATCAAACAAGATAAAACAATAAAAACCAACCAAACAATACAATGAGAATGACACAGGATTTTGAAACAAGATGATAGGAAATTAACAATGACCACCACCTTCAGGAGGCTTCAGTCTCCTATAGATGCTACATCATGTGTTGATATCCTCGGAATAGATGATCAGGCCACTGGCTTTAGGCCTGCAAAGTTGGTGAAACACTAAACATTATAAGCATTTAGTTTGTATTTTACCTCATTAGCTATCATCACAGCCTGCGTTTCTCCGGATCAGCTGGTCACTTACAAGGGTGGAGAGGGGAGGAACATTGGCTCTTCTTGTCTCCCTGATCACATGCTGGAAGGGGCTGGCATCTGGCTGTCCCCCAGTCAGCCCACGTGTGGTGCCAACTCACAGGAGGTCTTAGCTTCTTGTTGACTTCTTTTTTTTTTTTTTTTGTCTTTTTGAGACAGGGTCTCGCTATGCAGTTCAGGGTGGCCTTGAGCTCACTTTGTAGCCCAGGCTGGTCTCGAACTCACAATGATCCTCCTGCCTCAGCCTCCTAGAGTGCTAGGATTACAGGCATGTGCCACCACGCCTGGCTGTTTTGACTTCTTGTTCTCCTCCCCCATCGTCTGCAAATGGCCAGGAACAAAATGTTTGAGAACCACAGTTTTAAAAAATCCATTCTCTCTCTGTCTCTGTCTGTCTCTGTCTGTCTGTCTCTCTCTCTCTCTTTGTTGAGACAGGGTCTCCTTAGGCTGGCCACAAACTCATTCTATAACCCAGACTGGCTCAAACATTCAATGATTTTCTTGTCTCAGCCTCTTGATTGGTGGAGTTATAGGCATGTGCCATCATGCCTGGATTTATTTTTTTGTCCTTGGGATTGAATCTTGAGCCCCAGGCAAGCACTCTTCTACTGAGCTAGACCCCAACCAAAATATTTTTGTTTATTGACTGTCTCTGCCATTTGTGAGGAAGTATCATGTGATGGCAGCAAGGAGGACTTGTTAGGGGGAAGCCTGAGCCTGCAACATGCATGAGAAACCATCTGGGAGCACCTTATTTTATCAAGGAAGCAACCCACAGCTGTGCTCAACCTCTCTCATCTTCCATCTGTCCGATCCTCATTTTCCCTCACTCTTTCCATGTCTGTTGTTGAATTTATTTATTTGTGTATTTTTGTTTTGAGACTCAGTATGTATTTTAGGCTCACCTGAGTTTACTGTGTAGCCCATACTGGCCTTCAAATTACAGCGATCCTCCTACCTCAGCTTCCTGAGTGCTGAGATTACAGGCATGTGTCACCATGCCTGGCTCAAAAGTTATTATTTGCTGTTCTTCTGGGAATCATATCCAGAATACCCTACCACAGAGCTTTATCCCCAGCCAGTATGCTTCAGTTTGTGAGTTGCCCAGTTGATAGCTCCAGTTATAGTTCCTGTTACTTTTGTTTCTTAGAAACACTGAGTCACTGTGATGCATATTGTAAGAACAGATCTCCAATTGACAAGCCATTCTGCTTCTGTACTTCCTGCTTGTTTATCCCACATAAGCCCAACTCCCCCAGAGTGGGGGCTGGATATTTTGGGAATGACCCCAATCAGTGCCCATAGATATAAATAAACCAGCCTCTAAATCCTGAGTTGTTTTGGTGTTTCTGTTTACTGTAGCATCTGGTACGTTGGCTGGGAAGACAGATCATACTCACCTCTGTGGTCACCAGTTATGGCCCTCTCAGACAGAGCAAGGACCTCTCCAGGTCTCAATGGGAAGGCATACCCTCGAGATTTCTCGAGTCTCCTTGGTGGTCTGGAGGAGGATTCCTGGCTCCCTACTTGAGTGGCTCACATCAGACCCCAAAGGGAGAAGGATACAGTCTGTTTGCCTGCCTCCTGCCTGATTTCAGTAAGATCCCTGGGGGAACTCGAGTTAGTCTGTCTGTCGGTGTTGTTCAGCTTGAGCAGAAGGGGAGTCTGTTCAACTCTCATTAGTTAGGCCACCCTCAGAGGAAGGGGGTTGGGATGTTTAAGCTCTGAGTGTCTGTTGAATGAATGTGTGAGCAAGTGGAATGTATGAGCATAAACAATAGGCTGCTCCATCTGTGTACCACGACTGTGAAGCATTGGTTGCGGTGGCTGATTGGGCCCTCACCTGTGGTTCCATGGCCATCAACACATGGCATACTGGAGGCCTTGCACCCTCCTTAGTTAAGTTGTGCCTAAGTCCCCTTGAGAGGCATGGCCAGGTGGGCACCTGAATGGTCTCTCTCAGAGGGGCACCCTTTGTTATGCCACTGTTCAAGGGTATACAACACACACACAGGAAGTCAGAGATGAGAACTAATTAGTCAAAACTCTCAGTCCTCATGTGCAGGAAAAAGGGTTTTGTGGAGTTAAAAATGAAACCAAACTGCTCGCTGTGTCTCAGAGGAAAAAACAAAAAAGGCCCCATCCATTTGGCTGCTGCAGTTGATGCCAGTAGTTTCACCCCCCTTTTCCCAGCTCATCTACTTCCAGCCAACTGAACCAGTTTCAGTTTGATCAGTGTTGCCTGCATTCAGCCACAAAGGAACCCCCTGAAGATGCTTCTGTCCTGATTGGATGGCGTCATTTAATGCTCACCTGAGATGACTTTCAACAATTCCTTCTGACTTCCACATTTTGACTGAGAAAAAATTGGACTGTGAACCCTGACAAATGTGTTGCCATGGCCAATCTCAAAGGTTGCCACACTTAGAAACATAAAATCAGGCATCAAAGAGGGGGGCAAAAAGCCCCTCAACCACTGTTACCCAGAAACCTTATAAAAGTACCTGATATCTATAAAAAAAATCCAGTCTGATAAATGACCATAGCCTCTGGCTATGAGTTATACAGGCTGTGGACACAAAAGATAAAAGCCCCTTTCATCTGCAAGACACAGAAAAACCTGCTTATCCAGGCCCACCTCAACCTGAACCTCTCCTTGCCCTGTTGGGCCTGGATTGATAAGACAGACTGAGCTTGTATCAAATTGGGATATTAAGAACTTATGGCTATTGCAAAAGTTGGGGGCAGACCTATAACTTTCCTGGTAGACAATGGGACAGAACTCTCTACCTTCAAAAATCTCCTTTATCAAAAAGCTACCATCACCAGGGCAACTGGTATTCTTGCCTTTTGCCCCTTCTGCCAGGCAAGAACTTGCAGCCTGGGAAGACATCTCACCAAACATGAATTCCTGTTTAAGCTAGTCCTCATACAGCTTTTGGGAAGAGACCTCTCCTTGAGGTTACAAGTGACTGTCTCCTCTGCACCAAGCCAGTCAGCCTCTCTTTTGTTTAACTCTGCACTTTCAACTTTGAGTGTTCCCCAAGAGGAAGGTCATGCCTGCATCAGTCTGAGACATAATCTCAATCCCGAAGTTCTAAAACTCCTCCCAGAGGTATGAGCTAAAGACTCATCTCCACGCCTGGCCAGCAACCATGCTACCTCACCTCAACCCCTTTTGCTGTCAGGTGTCCTGGGAAACAAACAGGCTTCCAGCTACACATCAGCGTGATAGGCGGTTAATCACCTTGGGAAAATCTCCATCCTCTACAATGCAGCCATGACCTTACATTCTGCAGTTTGAGGTTCCCAACCCTTGCACCCTTCTTGGACTGCTCCAGCACACTTGGACTCAGTTGCCACAAGGGTTTGGGAATTCTACCTCTTTCTTTCTTGGCTTTTTGAGACAGCATCTTGCTATACAGTTCAGCCTGGCCTTCAACTCTTTGTAGCCCAGGCTGGCCTTGAATTTGCAGCAGTCCTGCCTCAGCCTCCTGAGTGCTGGGATTTCAGGTGTGCACTATCATACCTGGCTTTCCTACTATTTTCAGGTAGGCTCTGGCAACTGATTTGGCCAAGCCATCAGCACCTTTTCTTGGAGACAGTGTGTTTCTTTGTCATGTCCAGTTATATTTCCCCAGGATGGGCTGGCTGGCTTGCTGTCACAGTCCCCTGAGAAAAGAGTGCTGATTGTAAAACTCCATGGTGGAGCAGCTTCCACCTACATTAAACAGTACCTCACACCATGAGAGGCTTTAGACTGTCACACTATTGAAATATACCTCTCTTACCTGTAATGCCAGTTCAGGATCTCTGAGCTGCCAATGCTGCCACAGTTACCCTCCTTATGTGTTGCCTCAATCTTCTGCCACTCACAACCTGCTGGTACACCTGTTTGGACCAAAAGAATGCTTTCTGCTTTTGATTGGCTCCTGTCAGCCAGCCCTTTGCCTTTATTGTTTATTTTTTGTGTTTTTGAGGCAGGGTCTCACTATGCAGTTCAGACCAACCTTGGGCTCACTTTGTAGCCCAGGCTAGTCTCCAATTTGCAATGATCCTCCTGCCTTAGCTTCTCAAGGGTTGGGATTACAAATGTGTGCCACCACACTCAGCCCCTCTTTGCCTTTAAATGGAAAGACCCCAGTTCTGGACTCAAAAGTCAGCTGACAGGGACTCAACCTCCCTGAAAGGACACCAAACCTGTGCTCTTAAGCCGCCTGGGGACCCAGTTGACTGAAACATTAATCCCAGCTCCCCTCATGCCCCCATAGTGTGTTCTGCAAGCTCAAGCATCTGTACTGGCACCCGTACCCCTGAAGCCCGTTCAGGCCTCAGCATCTGTTTCACTGGCCCCTGACCCCCATTTCCTACCTCCACTGAGAAGACTACAGAAGTTTATAGTGTCCTGCTATGAAGAATTATCCCTAGATATGGCCTACCCTTGACCACTGGCAGTGACAACAGGCCTGCATTTGTAGCAGAGAATAAAAACTACATACAGCATACAGGCCTCAAGCTCTTAAAAAGCTGAGAAGATAAAACATAACCCTATAGAAACAGCTTCTAGCTAGCTCCAAAGAAGTTTAGCTAAAAGATCAGATATACCTATAGACACTCTTACACACATATTACCCAGGTGCACATTCACTACTTGTGCCAGTTTCATAAATCCGGTCCTAGATCCACCATTCTAGAGTTTAAAAGAGCCCATCCAGATGATTGTGCCTGAACTAGACAGCTCCTCTGGGGCTTACTCTGAAGAGAAGACGCTCTCAGAGCTCTGCTCTGGACACTGACAAGTCCACATGGCCTAAGCTTGAGGACACTGTTCACTGGACGGCTCCATACCTGTTCCCCTTGACTTTTGTGCCTTTTTAGGCTGCTTACCTCGGTCCTTGCTTCCCTGCCCCCCTGCTAGCTGTGGTTTTTACCTTAAACTCTATGGAAAGTTGCCCCAAGAGATAGAACAATCTGACCAAGATTTGGTGAGCGTCCAAAGCACATTGGACACGCTCCTAGATCAGATTAACTCCTCTCCCTTGTCAAGTTCAGCTAAGGGAGAAACCCTATAATAAGGGAAACCATAAAGTCTCCATTTTCAGTCTTGGGGACCTTGGTTAGGGTCCATCCTAGGATCACTACAACCCTAATGTTACTGCTTCTAGTTGGGCCTTTTGTCAGATCACATGTAATATGGCCAGCAACGATTTGCTAGGGAAACTAAAAGAGGAGGGAAATGTAGCAGAAGATGTTTCTCCTTTTTTTTTTTTTGTACTAGGAATCAAACTCACGACTTTGCGCTTGCCAGCAGACACTTGTGCTGCTGAGCTAAATCTCCAGCCCCTTCAAGAAGGATAGCCTAATTAGGTGATATTTATGATCTGAATGATTTGAAATGAGGCAAGACTTTGCAAACTTGGTGGGCCTTGCTCAGAAGCTAAACGACCTAGGTATGTCATTGGAAGGGTTCAATGAAAATAAAGTACCCAAGATATAAGTATTTATTAAAAACATACTGGCCAAGAATGAAAGAATGAAACCTTCTCCTGCAAGAATGAAACCATTCTCATCAATCAGACTGTCCACATTCCAGGAAATTAAGGGATGCACAGTTATTGTGAAGGGCCCCAGGGGAACTTTGTGGAAGGACTTCAGCCATATCAATATAGAGCTCAGTCTTCCTGGAAAAAAAAAAGAAGAGGCTCCAGGTTGACAAAGGGTGAGAAAACAAAAGGATCTGGCTACCATTTGCATGACCTGTAGTCATGTACAGAACATGATAAGGGTGTTTCCCTGGACCTCTGTTACAAGGTGAGGTCTGTGTATGCTCACTTTTCCAACAACATAGTCGTTCAGGAGAAAGGGTCTCTTGTGGAAATCTGGAATTTCTTGGGTGAAAAATTCATTAGCTGGGTTTATATGGGGGCAGGTATTGCTTGCTTAGTATCTCAAGTTCAGAAAAATGACTAATCCTTGAAGAAAATGACATTGAGTTTGTTTCAAATTCAGCTGCTTTGATTCAGCAGGCCACAACAGTCAAAAATAAGGATATCAGAAAATTTTTGAGCGGGGCATTGTGGTGCATGCCTGTAATTCCAGCTCTCTGGAGGCTGAGGCAGGAGCATCATTTTAAGTTCAAGACCAGTTTAGGCCACAAAGTGAGCTCAAAGCCAGCCTGAGCTGCATGGTGAGAATCTGTCTCAAAAAGACCAAAAAAAAAAAAATTTAAGGGGAAGATGGTATCAATGTTTCTGAAAGGGAACAGTTCAGCCAGATGAATAAGATCCCAGAGTTGACCAGCCACAGAAACAAGCACCAATCTACAATATTTTAATGAGACAATAAAAGATATGTATTGAAAAAAAAGGTACATATTTTAGGATTTTATCCCTAATATTAACCAGATGTGAAACTGGTGCCTGTATTAAGCAATGGGAAGGGGCCGGGAGTTTAGCTCAGTGGCACAAGTACCTGCCTGGCAAGTGCCATGTCATGAATTTGATACCCAGTACCAGGAAAAAAAAATTGGCCATGGTGGTGCACACCTGTAATCCCAGCACTTGGGAGGCTGAGGCAAGAGGATCATTGTGAGTTCTAGACCAGCCTGGTCTACACAGTGAGCTCAAGGCCAGCCTGAACTGCATAGTGGTGAGACCCTGTCTCAAAAAGATAAAAAAAAAAAAAAATAATGGAGTAAGCAGTGTGTTTAGCAGTCAGTGTATATATTTTGCCCTAAGTATTTTTTACATAAAACTTTCTTTCTGGAAGGTGAGAAAGTCAATGACTCTAATGATGGACAGCCTACTTAGGTGATAGCATTTTTTCTTTTGACTTTTGACACAACTGAAAGAATTGATTTAAGAGCAGAGAGACCATTGAATTATTTTCATTAAAAATTTTTAAAGTGACAAATACTTGTAATACAATTATAGGGTACAATGTGATATGACATTTACATAATAGAATGATTAAATCAGGCTATTGAGCATGTCCATCACCTTGCATAGTTATAATTTATAGATATTTTTCCCTTTAATGTAGGTGTAAAAATTTTATTTTCCAAAATAACGCTGCTTACAAACATGCAGATTTGTGTTTTGCAACTGTTGTTAAAGTAACACTTGTTAAGTGTCAAAGTAACAAAAAATGAGGGGTGTACCTCATTTTTTAAAACTTTTTGCAAGGTTCAGCAGGATATTCGGGGATCATTGACAGGCGTGTAGTACAGACTGGGAGGGATGACAGGATGGTTTGGGAACTGCAGGGCTGTAGCTCAGTAAGTCAGCGTAGTATCAGAGTGTCAGGAGGTGCCAGATGGGCAGTGAGGAGCATCAGGTCTGATGACAGCTCCTTCAGTGACTTATTAAGTAACTCTGGCTGTATGGGTGGGGAGAGTGTGCCCATGAAGCATCTAACCATAGGAAATACTGAAAAAACATCAAGCTGGGGCTGCATGTGCACACCTGTAATCCCAGCACTCTAGTAGGCTGAGGTACAAGGATCACAATTTTGGGCCAGCCTGGGAACTTGGCTACTTAATGAGATCCTGTCTCAAAATAAATGAGAGGGTTGAGGATGTAGCTCAGTATGAAGGCCCTGGGTCTCCAATCCTCAGTATTGTCAAAAAAAAAAATTAAACTTTTGGCTTAACTAAACTCCTCTTCCAAGATCATGACAGGGTCATTGCTTAAGATCACTAAATATTTGGATGTATGATATTGATGCAAAACATTTTGAAGAAAAACAGAGGCATTCCTTCCAATTTTGGTCTATCACCATTTTATTTTACTTTTAAAAATTTATTTATTTAGGATCGAGAATTGAATTTATGACCTTGTGCTTGCCAGGCAGGTGCTTGTGCCACTGAGCTAAATTTCTGGCATTTTAATTTAATTTAAGTTAATTTTTGGAGACAGGGTCTCACTTCGTAGTTCAGGCTGGTCTTGAACTCACTGTGTAGCCCAGGCTGGCCTTGATTTCGTAACGATCCTCCTGCCTCGGCCTTTTATGTGCCGGAATTTGTATGTCACCTTGTGAGCACCTCTGCATTGAGCACAGTTGCTTTCATGTGTGAGATGAGAGTGGGTGGACTGAATATGGCAGAGCTCCCCCTGTGTGCCCTGCAATGACATTGTCTTAGTTACTTTTCTTTTATTGCTGACGCAAAACATCTGATGTCCAAAATTGAGGAAGGAAAGGTTTATTTAGCTCACAGTGGAGGTTTCAGTCTGTAATCAGCTGGCTCCAAGGCAGGGTGGTGTGGTAGAGGAGCAACAGTTCATAGCAGTGGAAGACAGCAAAAGCAACAAGAGCATAAAGAGAGGATTGAGAGACAGCAAGCCTCTCCCTCCCTTATTTTGTATGCATGCCACCCATCCCAGGGAGGGTGTAGCACTCACACCCGTAATCCCAGCATTGGACCACTAATCAGTCACAAACTCTAGAAGCCTGCCCCCATGACTGCATGAGGCTTTCAGAGGGGGCCATCTAGGCACAAATCGTAACAGACATGAATCGTCCTTTTTGATCTGAAACCCTCTGAGGTTATCAATATCACAGATTGTTATCACAGGTTGTTAGTATTCCAGGTTTGCATAATGTAATGGAGAAGTCTAGGGATTGGGGCCACTTAGTGTAAGAGGGTTGGATCAGCCCAGTTCTGGTCCCACGGCATGTGGGCTTGGCTCTAACTCCACTGCTTTCTCTGCAGCAGGGACTCTCTTTGGGCATGTAAATGATGCGTGGGGGAATTTTGACTCATATCTCAAGAATCAAATTAAGGACCAAATTGAATTTAAATGATAGTTATTGTCATATATGTCATTTAAGAAGCAAATAAATGAGAAAAGATTTTTTTTCAGCCCCTAGAAAGGTAGAAATTACATTTTACTAGCTAACAGTAGAGTATACAATGGGCTTGTTTATTTAAATGTTGGTGCCAAGCTGTTATTGCAAATCTGAGGAATTTTCTTAACTATAAAGTACTATTGAAAATAAAAGTAAAATTTAAGCATTTAAAAAATGATTCTTTATACCAATCAAAATGTGTTTTCCTTGAAAGTAATAACTACTAAATACATAAGAAGCAGAACAAATCAATGTGTGAGATAAAAGAAACACTTGTTTTACAAAGGTAGAAGAGGAAATTATGCATGAAAGCTGTTATAAAGTCTTTTAGGCATATAAAAAATATAGAGTATAGTACAATGGACACCTGTGTGCTCACGACCCAATGGAAGAAATAAAGCTTTAAAAATACAGTTGACATTCACTGAGTGCCTCTTGCCCATTTAAATCCTTTCCTTTTCCACAGAAATTACCCCCTCTTGACTTTGGTGTTATTATTTCCTTGTGTTTAAAAATACATCATCAGCCTGGTTTCACTATACAGTTCACTACACAGTTAAGCCTGCCCTAGAACTCACTTTGTTGCCCAGGCTGGCCTTGAACTTGCAGCAATCCTCCTGCCTCAGCCTCCCGAGTGCTGGAATTACAGGCATGCTCACCATGCCTGGTTTAAGATATGCATTTATGTATTTGCTAGTCAGCTTTCCATCACTGTAACAAATCCTTGAGATAATCAACTTACAGAGAGAAAAGGTTATTTTGGTCATGATGCTTGGCCTTGCAGCTTTGGGACTGTAATGAGGCAGGACATCATGGTGGAAGCAGGTGGTACAACACAACCTCTCACTTTGTGGCTGGGAAGCAATCAGAGGGAAAGGAAGGGCTCACTTCCTTTCAAAGTCATGCCCCCCAGAAACCCAAGAGACCTGTAAGAGGCCCCCCTGTTTGAGTTCCCACCAACTCCCAGCAGTGCCAGGCTTGGAACCAGTCCTTTAACTCATGGCCTCTGGGGGCATTTCTGACTATCACGGTGCGTCTACACATGAAACATGGTGGTGTTTTACATACTTCAGGAGCTTTTATAAATGTCATCTTCAGGGGAGTCTGCAGCTTGCCTTTTTGGCTCGACTGTTATATTAGGATGTTGATTTCTATAGCTGTCGTCCTTTCATTTTAACAATGCTGTTGTAGGCATTGATTTTTTTGTTTTTGTCTCCCGTCTATAGAAATTTTGCTATAACTGTAGTACTGTGGTAAATAGTTTTGTTCACATCTCAGTGCACATATAGGAGAACTTCTTTAATGCATATACCTAGTACTGGAGTTGTTATATTGAAAGATATGCACATTTCTCTTAGCATTTCTCTTAGATGTGCTTAATAGCTCTTGGGAGTAATTGTACTGATTTATAATCTGACCAGTGGGGAATAAGAGTGTCATTACTCAGTAGCTTAGCCATTTCTACATGCTGTTGGTCTCTAAAACTTTGCTAATCTGGTAAATGTGAAATGCTGTCCTACTTTTAATTTAAATTCAATTTTGTTGAGATCAGTTTTAAAAAATACTGATTTGGTACCAGGGATTGAACTCATGACCTCGTGCTTGTGTTTATGCTGCTGAGCTAAATCCCTGGCCCTATTGAGATAGACTTACATAAAATGTGGTACACTCACTTTAAAGTGTGTAGTAAGCTGACTTTTGAAAAATGTGTGTACTTTGGTTACCCTCCCAATCAAGATATAGAACATTTTTTAAGCCCCCAAATTGCCTTATTTCCCTGCATAGCTGCTGTTTTCTGCTACTATAATTAATTTTACCTAATTTAGTATTTAGCTTCATTTTTTCCTTCTTTCTTCTGTGGTGTTGGGATTCAAACCCAAGACTTTGTACATTATAGGCAAGTGTCCTACCACTGAGCTACATCCCTGGCCCAAGTGTACTGTTTTTCTTTCTCTTTGTTTTGAGATCCTTCTGCCTTTACTGGGATCTTACACATGTACCCTCACATCCAGTTTTGATAAGCATGGTGGTTTTTTGGTTTGTTTGATTTGTTTTGTTTTTATCTTTTTGAGACAGGGTTTTACTATGCAGTTCAAGCTGGCCTTGAGCTCCCTTTGTAGCCTCAGACTCACAGGGATCCTCCTGGCTCAGCCTCCCAAGTGCTGAGACTACAGGTGTGCACCACCACGCACAGCTCCCAGCATAGTGTTTTAAAAATTTACCCATGTGCTGTTTGTATCATTAGCCCATGCTTTTCATAAAATTGATAATATTCATAAAATAAAATTTACCATTTTTTATTTATGAGTAGTTTTGAGACAGGTTCTTGCTGTGTTGCTGAGGTTGGCCTGGTATTTGTGGGGTTCAGAATGATCCACTTCAGCCTCTGTGTAGGTAGAATTACAGGTATGCACCACCATGCTTGACAGAATTTACCATGTTAAAAGTATGCAAGTCTCACTTTATTTTATTTATTTATTTAGTACTGGGATTGAACTCATGACCTTGTGCTTGCCAGGCAGGCACTTATGCTGCTGAGCTAAATCCCCAGCCCTTCATTTTATTTTAAAGTGGAGGTTTTTTGTTTTGTTTTACTTTATTCTTGGTATTGTGCAATCATCAGCATTGTTCCTGAACACTGTTACATTTTGCTTGATTTTAGTAGGGATTGAAACCATAGCCTTACCATTGAGCAACAGTCCAACTCTTTTTTTATAGTGTGTTTTGAGACAGTGTCTCTCTCAGTAAATTTCTCAGGTTGGATTTAAACTTGCAATTTTCCTGCTCAGCATCCCAGAGTGCTAGGATTACAGGCGTATGCCACCTGCATGGCTCCCAGCCCACTTCAAACTTTCTGTTTTGAGACAGTGTCTTGTTAAGATGCCCAGGCTAGCTTTGAACTTGAGATCTTTCTGTGTCGGCCTTCCAATAGCTGTGATTATAGGTGTGCACTGTGCCCCACTTGTTTTTACTTTGTGAATATTACAACTGCTGTGCATGTTCTTGTCCAGATTTTTGTGTGGATATGTTTTCATTTCTCTCGCTTCAATACCTAGTAATGGAATTGGTGGGTTGTATGATACTGTAATTATATGTTTAAGTTTTCTTGTAGTATTTCATTGTACAAATATACCAGTTTATTTATTGTTCAGTGGTTGATAGACATTTGATCTGGTTCATTATTTATGTATTTAATTATTTATTTAACAATACGGAGGATTGAATCTAGGGCTAAAAAACCTGCTAAGCAAGGGCTCTACTACTTAGCTGTATTTCCCCACCCCCGCCCTCACCCCCAAGCCTTTTTTTTTTTTTTGAGGAAAGGTCCTGCTATGCACCCCAGGCTGGTCTTGAACTCACTGTCATCCTTCTGTTTCAAGTCTCTTGAGTGCTGGGATTACAGGAGTGTGCCACCCATACCTGGTTATCCCCTGGCCCTTTCTATTTGTTTTGAGACAGGGCCTTTCCTTAATTGCCCACGTTAGCCTCAGACTTGCTCTCCATCACACCTGGCTGAATTGCTTAGTGTTTTTTCCTTCCTCCAATCAGACTTTATTGGTACCTTTTATTTTATTTTTTTATTTTTTGCTTCATCGGGAATGGAACTCATAACTTCACCTTTACAGGGTGGGACCTTAGCCAACTAAGCTAAACCCTGGAGCTATTGGTACCTTTTAGATATACATAGTGATCACATTCATCATAGAGGATTTTTTTTTTTTTTTTTTGGTATTGGGAATTGAACTAAGGACCTTGAGCTTGCCAGTTGCTTATGCCACTGAGCTGTATCACTGGTCCCATCATAGAGAATTTGTACCTGTACATGATATAACTCGTTTCTTTTATTTTTCCCATTCCCCTACCCTCTCTTCAGCTCTTTCTCCCCTCCATTTACAAAAGCTTTGTTTCCATTTTTCCCTTTTCTCACTTTTTATTCACTTTTCCCTTCTTTCCCTTTCCCCCCTCCCTTGTTCCCCTCCCCATTTGAACACTTTCTTCCTATTTCACAATACCTGTTACACGTTTTAGTCCTTATTTACACTTTTGGTTTCTCACACTAGAGAAACAGTGGTATTTACACGTGTGTTTCCAATTTATTTCACCTAGAGTATGGTCTCAAGGAGCACGTATTTCCTTAGAAATGTCCTGAGCCTGTCCTTCTTTGTGAGTCCTTCTCTGTTGTATAAAAACCATGTCTTCACCAGGGATATAGCCTGCCTGGCAAGTATGAGGTTGTGTGTTCAATCCCCAATATCAAAAAAAACAAAAGCAAAAACAAAGGGAACCCCACATCTTCTTTATCCATTCGCCGGTTGATGGGCATTTGGGCTGTTTCCAAGATTTAGCGGTTACAAACTGTGCTGCTGTAAACATGGGTGGGTATGAATCACTGTGGTATAATGCTCTTAATTCTTTCAGGAAGATACCAAGAAGGGGAATAGCTGGGTCCAATGAAACCTCTAGTCCTAGTTTTTTGAGGAATTCCCACACTGATTTCCACAGTAGTTGCACAAATTGCTTAGCTTTAGTCATGATTAAACCTGTTATGAACCTCTGTGTTCAAGTGTTTTTGTGGATACATTCCTATTTCCCTCTTAGATAAATACCTAGGAGTAGAATTACCGGGTCATAGGATAGATGCATATTTTAAGTTTAAAAAAAATTTATTTTGCATTACTTGGGGTTGAACCTAGGGCCATCACAATGAACTGCATCCCTCAGCCTTTTTTATTTAAAAATTATTCTTATGTTTGCAGTGCACAGTGTTTGCATTCCTTATGTGGAGTTGGCACATGTGTATAACACACCTTAATTTCTTTTTTATCCCCTCCCCCTCTCTCCCTGCTCCTTCCATCTCTCGATCCCCTTCTCATTTAAGAAAGATGTCTCTGGTCGTCTTGGTGGTGCATGCCTGTAACCCCAGCACTTAGGAGGCTGAAGCAGAAGCATCACTGCGAGTTCCAGGCCAGCCTGGGCTACCTAGTGAGTCCATGCCAGCCTGACCTATATAGTAAAAACCTGTCAGAAAGCAAGAAAGCCCTATTTCCTGTTATCTTTTAGTTTGTTCTTTACTTATAATTTCATTTTTTTCTTATAAGAGAAACCATGTGATATTTAAGTTTATGTGTCTGATTTATTTCACTTAACATCATGCATCTATTTTCTTACAGATGACTCCAGTGTCTCTAGTGTCTCTTTCTTTGTGGCAGAGTTACCGTGTATAGATACCACATTTTCTTTAGCCGTTCATCTGATGATGGGCAAACAAGCTGCTTTCGAGATTTAGCTATTGTGAGTTGTGCTGCTATAGATCAGGGTATTCATGGATCACTTGGATATCTTTTGGGAAGATACATGGAAGGGGAAGAGCTGGGTCAAATGGAGTTTCAGAAGAAATGTTTTGTGTATTTGGAAATCTGCATAGCAATTTCTTAGTGATGGTTTTAGTTTACATTCCCACCAAGGTTAAAGGGTTCCTTCCCCCTCTCCCCCACAGTCCCCAGCCCTTATAAAATTGTATTTTAAGGAGTCTAAGTTGTTAAGTTGCCCCGCTGGGTTTGAATTTGCAGTCCTCCTGCCTTCACCTCCCAGAGTGCCTGGATTATAGATGTGCACCACCATGCCCAGAGGTTTTTTTTTTTTTTTTTGGTTTTTTTTTTCCAAGATCCATTTTATTCCAAGGATAAAAAGAAATAAAAGGAGAAGGAGAAGAAGAAGAAGAAAACTACAACAAAATTTCAGAATCCGTCAATCAGGGGGCAAATGGTCCATACATACATAGCACATTGTCATCCCCAAATCATTCACCCACATCTCAAGACATCTCCTTTCAGTTGTCTGAACAACATCAGCACAAATCTTTCCCTTCAACGAACTCAGAGAAATCAGTAGTACAACTATCTTACCTTTTATATACATATACATACACAATCACATGTTTTTTCTTTCGGCTTCTCACACTAATGAAACAATATGATGTTGACACATGTGTGTCTTATTTATTTCACAAATGAGTGTGTTCTCAAGTTGCTTCCATTTACCTGTAAAAGTCTCCAGCTTATCCTTGCCCAGCCAGTTTTTTTGTGTGTGTGCTGGGTGTTGAACTCACGACCCCGCGCTTGCAAGGCAGGCGCTTATGCCGCTGAGCTAAGTCCCCAGCCCGCCCAGCCAGTTCTTAAGATATGTTTATCCCTAGGTGTCCAGGAGGAATTTATTACAAAACCCCTTATGATTAACAAAATCTGTTAGTGTTTAAGTCCTTTATATAAAATCGTTTAGTATTTGCTTACAACCTGTGCAGTCTTCTGTGTACTTTAAATCATCTTTAGGAATACTTACAATACCTAGTGCAGTGTAAGCACTATGTGAATACATATTACACTGCATTGCTTAGGGAGTAATGACAAGGGAAACGTGTCCAGTATAAATGGCACTTTCCCCAATTTTTTTTGATCCATAGTTGGTTGCGTCTGTGGATATGGAACCCACTGATGCAGCGAGCCCGCCTATCCTGACTACTGTCCTCCTGGGTGGTGGATGCACCATGTCACACTCCCACCAGCGCTGTGAGAATTCTGCTTGCTTCACGTCCTCACTAACACTAGGTATTGTCAGTCTCTAATTTTAGCTTATCTTGTGGGAAGGTATGATATTTCATTGTAATCTTAATTTGCATTTTCTTGATTAGTAGTGGAGTACTGTATCTTTTCATATAAAATCTTACCATATGAATTTCCTTTGTTGTGAAATCGTGTTCATAGCTTTTTCTTTTCTTTTATTTCAGTTTTGGCAATTGAACCCAGCTATATACCCAGCCCTTTTTCTTTTGTTTTTTATTCTAGCCCTTTTTATTTTTAATTTAAATTTCAGAATGGGATTTTGCTAAATTATATGGGGTGGTCTTGAATTTGTAATCTTCCTGGCTCAATTTCTTTTTTTTTTTTCCTTTTTGTTTTTCCAATCTCTAAAGTAGCTGGGACTATGCATTTAATGTGGACACATTTATTACTATTTCTCTATAATTGGTGTGACTTATACTATTTAATGAAATATCTCTTCAATATTAAAAACTCTTCTAAATTTTCTTAAAAGGTTTTAAACCTCTATATGAAAACTTCAGTTAACTTTTCAAATTTGATCTTTAATCCATCAAAAATAATGTTTGCACTTAGGGCGCTATTATTATTTTCATATAGATAGAAGCCTCCTTGGTACTGTGGAAGAGTATCTACCACACCAGTGTGGAGAGCCTCATCTGCCCTGGATCTGCTTTCTGTGAATGTGTGGATTTGCTTCTGGGTTGCCCAGGAGTCTTCGATTCCAGCATCATCCCCACACTACCTTAATTACTGGGATGGTACAGTCAGTTTATCAGGCATCACAAGAATCTGTCCTGGGAGTTTTGATTATGTTGCATTAAAATTTTTGCATTAAATTTGTGAATTAAATCAGGGTTGGCATGTTATTTAGTTTTGTCTTTGTGAGACAGGGTCTCACTGTGTAGTTCAGGCTGACCTTTCACTGTGTAGCCCAGGTTTGCCTCAAACTCACAGCAGTCATCCTGCCTCAGTCTTCCAAGTGCTGCCATATTATTGTTTTACTGTCCACAAATACACTATGTAATTCATTTACTCTATTGTTCTCTAATGTCTTTCACTAAAGTCTTACAATTTTAATCTAAAACTTCTATATGTTTAGATTTTCTTTTAGGTACCATATGACTTTTGTTGCTATTGTTAATAACTTTTTATGTGTGCATGATTGTGGAGATTGAATCTAAGAATTGAATCCTTTTTTTTTTTTTTTTTTTTTTTGAGACAATGTCTCACTTTGTTTCAAACTGGCCTGGAACTTGCCTTGCAGCCCAGACAGGCTTCAAACTTACCATCTTTCTGTATCAGTCTCCCAGGTGTTGTGATTACAGGTGTGCAGTGTCATACCCAGCTGCAGGCTCTCTTGATTTATTTATTTATTTATTTTTTGGTACTAGGAATTGAACTCACGACCTTGACCTTGCCAGACAGGAACTGCGCTGCTGAGCTATAATCTCAGCCCTAGCTCTCTTGATTTTTAAGAGAGAGACTCATTAATGTGTCCAGGCAGACCTATCTGTCTTCCTTATCTTCCAAGTAGCTAGGATTACAGATATGCAGCGTTGTGTGTAGCTGATAATAGCCCTTTGGAGATGTTAATTTTTAACTACTTTTTGTTTATGATAGCTGTACAGTTGATTTTGTACTTTCTCTTTGTATGCAGCAATACTTCTCATTTATTGTGATGACTCATAGTGTTCTTTGTTTTGATGCAAGTAGTGATACTGTGTGGGAATGACAGTCTTTGCAATCTTAGTAATTTGCCTGCCTGAATCAGCCAAGCCTTCTAGGATTGTATTGGTTAGACGTGATGATAGTGGGCATTCTTGTCTCATTTCTAATTTTAAAGGCAATATTTCTAACTACATTATTATTGTAATCCTTTTTCCAGTCCTGCTCACGATCCAGAAAGTTATAGTTGTGAGCCCATTGAAATGTTTTTTTTTTGAATCCCAGCAAGTTAATTCCAATCTACCACTTTCAGTGCAAACCATGGTGAGAGTGAAGACACCAAGACATATTCCAAGTTAAGGGTAGTCAAGGGGTCCTAAGTCCGATCCAAGTAAAGATATACAAACAAGGGCCTTGATCCAAGGCCTCTCCCAGAACTTATTCTCTTGTGAGGAAGTGAGTGATTTAAAGATGAGTGACAGTAAGGATGGCAGGAATTACATGAGTAACTTGAGCGGGCTAACAAGGTGGGGAGAAAAGCATCTTTGCAATATGTAGGGAGAATGATATGCAGGAGGACCAGTCTGCATAACTCAATTGAGGTAGCATTTCAGTGGTTTTAGGAGGCTGTTCCTTTAGTTTCTGATAGGTTTACTTGGAGGCTGGTACCCAGTTGACATTCTAGGAGCTGACTGGCTCTGCCATCCAGCTGAGTTTAACAGTTCAACAGGGAGCACAATGCCAGGAAACAGGAAAATGTCAGTTGGCCTTAAATATTGCATAACAGTACACATATCAGTACCTTGGCTGGCCTCATTTGCATTGCTTCTAGGCAGTTGAAGGGAAAAGGAAATACCATAGCTAGCTCTGTACATATCAGTGTGTGGAAACAAGACTAATGCTGAAGTGACTATTCTGCCTTCAAGGGCAGCCACCCAAATTGTCTCCTACACATTATTAAGTATGATGTTGGCTTTAGGTATTTGGCAGAGGTCTTTTACAAGGTGAAGGAAGTTTTATACAGTTCCTAGGTTGGTGACTTTATTTATTTATTCTAATTTAATTTATTTTTTATTTTAAAGATAGTAAGTTACAACAAAACAAGACAGAACAAAGCCAATCAAGACAATGCATTGATGGGGCTGGAGAGTTAGCTCAATGGCATAAGTGCCTGCCTTGTAAGCACGCGGTTGTGAGTTCCATCCCTGGTACGATAAAAAAAAAAAAAAGACAATGTAGTGAAATTGGTGCAGGATACTGGGATAACAATAATAAGTGCCATTGTATATCTTGTAATCTTCACAATATCTGTCCAATCAAGTATAGCAAAATCAAACCAAAACCAGAATACTATAAAACTAATCAAAACAGAATATTGAATACAGCAAAATAATTAATCAGAACAAAGAAAAAGTGAGAACAGTGCTCTCTTCAGCAGCATATATGCTAAAATTGGAATGATACAGAGAAGATTAGCATGGCCCCTGCGCAAGGATGACACGCAAATTCGTCTTGGAAACAACCAAGATGCCCATCAACTACAGAGTGGATGAAAAAGATGTGGTATTTTTACACAATGGAATATCACTCAGCTATAAAAAACGATCATCTTGAGGCCTTCATAGGTAATGGAGATAACTTGAGACTATCCTTATTAGTGAAATAAATAAGAATCATATTTATAAATATCACATGGTGTCTCTAGTGTAAAAAGTGATAAGAACTATAAGAGTAATAAAACCCAAAATGTGTAATTGCTATTGTAAAAAAGGAAAAGAAAGTGCTCTAAGGGATATAACTGCATGTATGTTTGAGTGTGTAAAATAGATGACCATATTACTGAATCTTGATTGGATCTTTGAGCAGAACTGTTTGCAGTCTCACTGTTTGAACGTCTACTATGTATCCGAACAACTACATCTAAGATGACAATATGTAATTTATCAACTAGTGATTTCTTAGTGTTTTTTCTTTTTTTCTTTTTTCTTTTAGAATTCTGTATTGTTGCTATCCTTTTTTCTTTTGCTTTTTTCCTCTTTAAATAAAATTTAAAATAAAATTTTAAAAATGCCTAATTGCTATTGTAAAAAAGAGATATAACTGCATGAATATTTAAGTGTGTAGGATTGATAACCATACTTCTGAGTGCTTGTTGGATTGTTGAACAGATCTGTTTGCAGTCTCACTGCTTGAATGTCTACTTTGTATGCTCTAATTTTGTAACTTGAACAACTATTTCTAAAAGGACAATATGTAATTTATCACCCAGTGATCTCTTACTGTATCTTTTTTTTTGAAATTCTGTAATATTTCTACCTTTTTTCTGTATTTTTTCTCTTTAAATAAAAAAATTTTTAAAAAAAACCAGTGAGAACAGTGTTGGCATTCAAAGAGACAATAGAAGGAAATCCCCCATATTTGCTATATTGTGTACTGTCATCCTCCCAAGAGATGCTCAGACCTCTGGCCCCAGGTCAGCATAGTCAACCCAACAATACAAGCATTGAGTTGCCTTATGAACCTTAGTGGCTATCAACTCCGGCTGACCTCGAAACCATCCAGTTGTTAACAGGGGAAGGTGGGGACGGACGTTTGATTCTCAGCCCATGCTCCAGTAGGCTCCCGGGAGACCTGACTTATTCTTTCCCTGGTGCGTCCGTGGCACCTGCTGCTTACCAGGACACCTGGCTCGTTGCTTTCTTGATTGGTCTCCCAAGTTCCAGCATGGCTGATTCTTGGGAGATGCTGACTTGTTCTTTCCCTGGTGTGCTGCGACTCGCTCGTGCCAGACTTTGTTTTTTTAAAATCTTGAATTGTGTGAGTTAATGAAATGCTTTTTGTAGCTCTATTGAGATAATCATGTTTTCTTCCCCTTGATCTTTTAATATGATGAATGAATAGGGCATGGTGGCATGCATCTGTAATCCCAGCACTTGGGAAGCTGAGGCAGAAAGAGTTGCTGTGAGTTTGAGGCCAGCTTGGGCTACCTAGTGAATTGGAAGAGAGCCTTCTGCCTCAGCCTCCTAACCTAAGTGCTGGGATTACAAGTGTGTGCCACCATACCTGTAGACTTTTTTTTTTTTCCTACTGGGAAAGAAGTTACATTTTTAATTCATTGATTATGCTATCTTTTAGCATAGCAGAAATTCAATATAGCATTAGTACTTCAGTGGTACTGTGGTTGCCTAGCATTTATAGGGTGATTGGTTTGATTCCCACGCTCTGCAAAATAAATAGATTTAAAAAATTAAATTCTGTACAGTGTTTTGGGGCCACGGAGCACCCCTTATTGGGAGTGCCTTGGGAAAAACCACAAGGCAGTTTATCATTTTGCACTCTGATTAGCAGTGCTTATGGTCTCAGTTGCTTCTTATCTTTGTCAGTATTTGGTTTTGTTAATTTCTGTCATTAAGTTGGTTATGCAGTAAAATATCTGATTGTGGTTTTTGTTGTTTTTTTCTGGGTGATAATGTTGACTACCCAGTCATGTGTTTGTTGGCCTTTTCTGTATTTAACTGTGTGAAGGGTTTGTCCAAGTAGTTAGGTTTTTTTTTTTTTTTTTAATGATACTGGGGATTGAAATAAGGGTCTTGTGTGTGCTAGGCAATTGCTTATCCCTGGTATTTTGAGTTGCATTGTTGTGGCTGCCTCGATATCCTGAATCTGTCCCAGGCATTTACCTTTCTCAGTCAGCCAGCCCGACTTTGGGGAAGAGCCAGAAGTCAAACGGTGCCAGATGTGGTGGTGAAGGTAGCTGAGGACACCATGCAGTATCCCCACGGGCGGGCCTGGCAGCAGCGTTCAACGAGGTTTTGATCGTTCCGCATAAAGACATGCAATGAAAGAGGCCTTCCAGAGCTCCTTAGGACAAGCAAGAGTTACAGGGTAGCTGTGCTTGAGACAGGGAGGAGCATTTGAGGGGGTTAATGGCAGTGTGTCATAAATGTTTAAAATTTAAGCATCCACCATATGTTGTGATCACTGCTTGTACACTGGCTATAGTTAAAAGAAAATAAATTCCAGTGGGGATTCAGTGTATGGCATAGTCATTGAGGGCATATTAACCTGCCCTGCACTAGCAGTATGATATGAGCAGATTGCTTTTCTTTGCCCCAGCTTGCTTGTTTACTTTTTATTTATTTTATTTTTTTGTCTTTTTGAGATGATCTGACTGTGCAGTTCAGTCTGACCCTGTGCTTACTTTGTAGCCCAGGCTGGTCTTGAACTCTCAACAGTCTTCTTCCCTCAGCCTCCTGAGTGCTGGGATTACAGGGGTGCACCACTATGCCCGACAGTCCCCCACTTTCTTTTTCTTTTCTTTCTTTCTTCCCTTTTTTTTTTCTTTCCTTGGTTTTTTGAGGCAGGGTTTCATTACGCAGTTCAGGCTGGCCTTGAACTCACTATGTAACCCAGGCTGGCCTGGAACTCAGAGCAATCCTCCTGCGTCAGCCTCCTGAGTGCTGGGATTATAGG
Source organism: Hydrochoerus hydrochaeris (assembly GCA_004027455.1). Taxonomy (NCBI): domain Eukaryota; kingdom Metazoa; phylum Chordata; class Mammalia; order Rodentia; family Hydrochaeridae; genus Hydrochoerus; species Hydrochoerus hydrochaeris. The sequence continues at coordinate 28,870 of PVLA01005456.1, read as the reverse complement.
TATGTATGCACCACCACGCCCAGCTATTGCCCCAGTTTTCTCATATTTAGGTAAGAACAGTAACAACACTTATCACAGTTGTGAGAATTAAATGAGTTATATATGTAACTTTAGAGAAAGATAGTTGGTGTTAAGTGCTCAATATATTTTCATTGATCTAGGTTGCAAGATGAAAGGATATGAATGACACAGTTTTCTCCTATAAGGTAATTAAGGAATTAGGAAAAAATCCAACCATTTCTCCATTTTACTAATTGTTATGGAGAAAACTCCTGCAAGGATATAAGAAAGACTGTCGATCATGTGGTGGATGTTGTAGTTTGCTGGAGATTTGTATGACCCTGTGTATTATTGTATGGTACCTGCTTATTGGAAATGTAATTGGAAATGCTTTGCACATTTAAGTCTAAAAGCTCTAGGTAGAAAGGTGCAACTTTTCCTTTTGTGTGGTGGTCCCAGTTGATTCAAACTGCTGATAACTTGATCATGGTGATTGCTCTTTTTCTTGAAAAGTATTGGTAAACTGGGAAAAGGTTAAGCATTTAACATTACAGAAGAAAATAATGAGTGAGCTTCCAGCTTGTATCAGCTTGAGGGCACCCTCCTGAGAAGCAGTCGGTGTTAACAATTTCGTGTCTTCCAGTATGCACGTGTACACACAGTTGTTGCACATTGTGTATATGTTCTCTAACTTAACCATATATCCTAAAGAATGTTCTGCATCATGGAATGTGAGATACCTCTGCCTTTTCATGGCTTCATGTTACAAGATTGAATCATACAAAATTGCTGCTATTTGACTAACAATTTCTATGAATGAACCCAGGAATAATAACTTTTGGAAGTATATTTTTATAATTGACCTCATAATCAATGCTTATGTCCAGGGAGGTACTTACATATGAATGTGTATATATACACAGTGGATGATTGGGTCTCCTGTGCAGTATTAACCTTGATCAGTCCTGCCAATGGCCCCTGTAAGTGGCTTTGAAGATTTATGCTGCAGCCAGCCATAAGAATATATGCAGGGGCTGCTTGGTACAACTTTTGCTTATACTGTTTGTGAGGTTCTGGATTTGATCCTCAGCACTAAAAAAAAAAAAAAAAATGCGTAATTCTTACAAGAAGAAATAATGAAAATGTAGACTATTCATTCTTGCCTTCTGTCATTTTGTTTTTATTTATTTTCTTGTCTTTTTCTTTTTTGTGGTACTGAGGGTTAAACTCAGGATCTTTGCCCTGAGTTACATCTGCAACTTTGGTTGGGCTTGAATTTGTAATTCCTGCCTTATCCTCCCAGAAGCTGAGATTGCAGGTATGGCCACCACACTTGGCTCTGCCTGCTGTCTTAGTCCCTTTTGTGTTGCTGTAACAGAATATCACAGGTTAGGTAATTCATAATGAGCAGAAATTTATTGGCTACAGTTCTGGAGGCTGAGGTGTTGGCCAGCGTCTCGCCAGGGTCTCCTGCTGCATCATTTCATGGCGGAGAAGGGGAGAGAGCTCATTCGTGAGCTCAGTCCTGCAGCTGTGGCATTAGCCCTCTTGAGGATGGAACCTTATGTCCTCACTGCTTCTTAGGGTCACACCAAGCATACCATCGTGAGGCAGTGATGTTTTGGGGAAGTGATAGGTACTCACTGAACTGATTTCCTGAGAGTGAACTCAGGGATAGTATCAGTAATGCTGCTGTGATGATAACAGTAGTGTCATAATAGTTGCAGTGTATTTAGTACTTGCTGTGTACCAGGTAAATATCCCTTTGTCCTTTTGGCTTTTGTAGTGTTGGAGATTGAACCCACATGCTAGGCAAGTGCTCTACCCCTGAGCAACACCCCATCCCTCAGCTCTTTATGTGTGTGATTTGATTTAATTCTATGAAAGTCTGAGAGATAGGTTATATTATTATTATCATCATCATCATTTAGTCAATGAAGAAAATTCAGTAAGGCAGATTCATTTATTCCAGAGTTTCATGGCACATCATTAGAGGACAAAGGTTGCCTGGATCTAGAACCTGCTATCTTTTTCCTCATACTTATAGTTTTCTGTACAAGTGAAGGACATACCCAGAGGTGGTGGCTCACCCCTATAATCCTAGCACTGGGGAGGCTGAGGCAGGAAGATCACTGGAGTTTGTAGCTACTTTGTAGTTTGGGCTACAAAGTGGGTTATTTCAAGGCCAGCCTGATCTGCATAGTAAAATCCTGTAAAACAAAAAACAAAACAAAACAAAAGGCTTGCTGTTTTTATTTTTTAAAAAAATTGCCACATATATATAGTCTTTAGTCCTACACTGGTATGCCATAAGTATATATGCCTTTAAAGAATTTAGATTACATTTTTTTCTACCAAAACTGTATTTTTTTCTACCAAAACTATATTGAATCATAATATCTTGTTCCATTTTTTGGATAGTTAATAAGAAAGTCAGTGGTATTTAGATTCACATAACATTTCTTTACTTACAGTCTTACACATTTTGTTACTGTACTATTAGGTATATTTAATTACGTATGTATGTGTTACGGATTAGATCTAAACTGTTCCCCCACATCTCATGTGTTCAGAGGTGGAGTTTTGAAAGGTAACTGTGTTGTGCAGCACCCTACAGTGGACTGAACTGCTGATGAGTTTGTAACTGTGTGTGCCTTCCACTGTGCCATTTTTGCTTTGGAACCAGCTGCCTATGAACTAAAACCATGTGCTAAAATAAACCTCTCGTCTCTGGGCATGGTGTATCTGTAATCCTTTCATTCAAGAGACTGAGGCAGAAAGATCACAATTCAATCTGGTCAATGTAGCAGTTGAGACTTTATCGCAAAAAAGAAGGTGAGGAGAGAGAGTAGGGACTTAAACGCCTTTGGATTGCAAATGTTGGGGTATTTTGTCCCGGTGACAGGAAAGTGATTCATGCAGTATCCAGTAAACATCACATGTGTATTTAGTAACTATTGTAGATGGTTTTCTGTGCTGTCATATATTTCTGTAGTTCATTTAGCTTTTTCTTTTTTCTTTTTTTTTGGTGGGGGGAGCACGAGATGTGAGGCAGGGTCTCACAGTGTAGCCCAGGCTGGCCTCAAACTTGGACTCTGCCTCAGCCTCCCAATTGCCAGCACTGCAAGTGTGCACCCTAATCCCAGCTCGCCTGGTTTTTTTCATATCAGCTGCCCAATAAAAATATTTAGCTTTCAGCAGATATTTTTTGGCGGTACTAGGGGTTGAACCCACTACTACTGAGCTAAATCCTCAGCCCATATTCTGGCACTGGTTTCTTTTTCTCTTTTCATCTTTCTTTCTTTACATAATGCTGGACCTTAAGACCAAGGAAAACTGCTCTATCACTGAGTCACATCCTTAGTAACTATACTAGTTTTCCTATACAGTTGCCCTGTAATACCGAATTTTATTTGGGTTCTGCTTGGTGTCAAAGATAAGGATAGTTGCTTTACATATTTTGAGGTGAGACAGACTTTAAATGTGCTCTTTCCACTGGCCTAGTGGGTAGTGTGAGCGATCTGAAGTACCACATTAAGGTTCCCAGTCTCCAGGGAGGTATGGAGTTTGAATCTGGTCCACTGCACATATATATATTTTTAATCATGGTTAAAAAAATACAGAGCATGAAATGTACCCTAACCATTTTAACTATATAATTGCACAATGTTAAATATATTCACATTAATTATAAGTTCTTTAACATTTTTCTTGAAAAATTGAAACTACATCTGTATTAAACAATTTTCTTTTCCACAGCCCCACCATTCTACTTGGTTTCTGTGAATTTGACTACTTTAGATGCCTCTTATAAGTGAAATCATGTGGTACTGTCTTCTGTGCCTGACTGTGCCTGGCTTGTGTGACTTAACTTAATGTCCTCAAGGTTTATCCATATCGTAGCACGTGACAGAATTCTCTTCTCTTTAAAGAGAAGCTTAATAATACTGCATTGCTCATTTATGCCACGTTTATTTTCTTTCTTTCTTTCTTTCTTTCTTTCTTTCTTTCTTTCTTTCTTTTTATTTTATTTTATTTGTCTTTTTGAGACTGTCTCGCTATGCAGTTCAGGCTGACCTTGAGCTCACCTGCTAGCCTACGTAGGCTGGCCTCAAACTTGCAATGATCCTTTTACCTCAGCCTCTCTAGTGCTGGGATTACAGGCATGTACACATTTATTTTCTTTATACATTCATCCATCAATAGTCATTTAGATCTTGGAACTTGTAAATAATTCTGTATGTACACGGATGTTGTGGTTTATATCTAGATGTCCACTAGAGCCTCATGATCTCCTAGGTTAGGCTTTTGGAGGTAATTGGATTGTGGTGCACTATAGTTGATTTCTGTTAAGAGATGAGGCATGATTAGATGTGGGTCATTGGAGACATGATTTGGAAGGGCATATCTCCTTCCCTGGTGCTTCTCTTTTCTCTCTGCCTTCCAAGTACCATCAGGTGAGCAGTTTTTCCTGATACATGTTGTTTCTTCTTTGGAGCTGGCCAACCATGGACTGAAATGTGAGCCCAAATAAACCTCTCATCCTCTTAAGTTGTGGCTGTCAGGTATTATGTCTCAGTGATGAGAAAGTGACTGAGACAGATGTTGGTCAGGCCCTTGCTGTGATATTTCCTGCCCATGTGTTTCAGAAGCCAATGAAACTGGTTTGTGGGAAGAGTTCGGAAAGATTTGGAGATGCTAGGTGGAAAAAAAGTTCTAGAATGTCATAAGCTGAGCTTGATGGGAGATTCTGGTTAGAGTTAAGAAGACCAGAACACTGATAAAAAGGCAGACAGAAAGACTGGGTTCAGGAAGTTTCAATTGAGGACAAAGACTTCATTGGCAGTTGGGCTCCAGGCCATGTGTTATGTTCTGGCGAAAAATTGTCTACTTTTTTGTTCATGTTCTGAGACTTTGAGAAAGACTGAGATCAAGGTGGGGGTATAATTCATCTGGTAGAGAAAATTTCAAGGTGGCCCAGTGTTGAAGCTGTGGCATGGATATTGCTGGTGGCTTTTAGTCAGCTGTACATTGAGAATCAAGAGTAAATTGCACAGCTGAGTGATTTTAATGTTTTTGAGTTTTATCAGAATAGAAACTTCTGTAAAGTTGAACCTTTTAAAGTTTCGGATGAGAACAGTTGCTAAAAAGATTAGTATTAAAAAGAAGCCAGATACTTCTGGACCATAGTAAGGGTACCTTGAGGGCATATGAAGATTCTACAAGACCCCACTCATCATAGGCTCAAGGGTAGAAAACTATAAAGCTTTCATTTAACAAGAGAGCCCTAGAATTCTATGCTCCAGGCAAGCCAGGTAGGGAGTTGATTTGCCAGGGTTTGGTTCACAGTGCTCAGCCGTCTGGTCTCTGAGAGGCTGCAGCAGCTGTGATTCAAGGAGGATCAGTTTTTGCTTGAGCTAGCAGCTTGACATCATCCATGTGGTGCCAAATTTGCAGGTGTATGGTACTCTGAGCATCTAGAGGATAAAAGTATGCAATATACCAACTATGGGGGATTTCTTTCTGTCTTTTTGAAGAGAATAAAACAAAACAAAACAGAAGTAAGCAGATCAGAGCAAACCAATGCAAGTAACACAGGGTTTTAAAACAAGACAACAGGAAATCAACAGTGGGTACCATAGTGTCTCTTGTTTTCTTTGAAACAGTTGTCCATACCTTCACACACAATAAACTAATACAAAACAAAATAGTATAAAACCAATCAAAACAAAAGAATGAGAGCCTTATGGGCCTTCAAAACCAGACAATAGGAAATCAGTATTGGCTACCATAATGTCTCTTGTTCTCTTCAAAATAGCTGTCCACCTGTCTTGCTTTTTTTTTTTTTTTTTAATCAGTACCAGGGATTGAACTCACGACCACGTGCTTGCAAGGCAGGCCCTTTTGCCACTGAGCTAAATCCCCAGCCCCCTATCTTGCTTTTTTAAAATCCAATAATGTTCTCACTATTTTGTTTGGTTCTGTTTTATTCCCTTTAAAATTAAAAAAAAATTTTTTTATAGATAAATAACATACAAGAGTTGTGGGGTCAAGAAAGCTTCCATACAGAGTTCAGAAGAAAGCCCCGGAGGCCAGGAAGTGTGACCTTGTGCATGAAGAATCCAAAAGCTATGTGGGGGAAGAATCCAAAAGCAATATGGTGGGGACAGGACTACCTAACTGCACCCTCCCCCATTGGTTTTTTTGAGGCGCGGTTTTGCTATGCAGTTTAGACTGTCCTTGAATTCACTTTGTATCCCAGGCTGAACTCAAACTCACAGTGGTCTTTCTGGGATTATAGGCACATGGCAAGACATATGGCCTTCACCTAAGCCCTTTTTTTTTCTTTTTAATTGTTTTTTATTTTAAAGAGAATAAAACAAAAGAGGACCGATCTAAGCAGATCAGAACAGAACAATGTAAGCAACATAGCACTTCACAAGACAATTGGATATTAACAGTAGCTATCATAATGTCTCTTTCTTTGAAATAGTTGAGCTTAGCTTTACACACAATGTGCCAAACATAACAAATAGAATAAAACCACTCAAGAGAATGAAAGTATTACAAGGCATTCTCAACCAAACAACTGAAGATGAACAATGGCTACTATATTATCTCATTTTCCATAAAAAATTTGTTTATACTATCATACATATTAAAATCCAATAAGACACAACATGGAAGAACCAATGGTTAGAAAAACAAAAGCATGGTAGGACTTCAGAGCAAGATGATATTAAATCAACAATTGCTGCCATATTGTTTTTTCTCCAAAGTAACTATTCATACCATCACATCTATTAAGATCAAACAAAAAGAATAAAACCAATCCAACCAATGAATGAAAACATAAGACTTCAAAGCAATATAATGGTACCTAAGCCCTTTTGAGTTCACATTTCCTTATCTCAACTTTCCCTGGGCAGAGAACATGGTACTACAGGATTTATTTAATGCTTGCTCTGCTGGGTTTGGTCTGTCTTAGTCTCATCCCTTCTGTCCTCCATTTCTCCCTTGTAGAATGGGAATGTTTACCCCACGACATTGTATGCTGGCAGTGTTCATTTTATTTTTAAAATGTTTTCCAGAGACTCACAGCTATGAGTTTGCTTTGAGTCTCAGAGGAGACTTTCGACTTGGACTTCTCAGCCACACTAGAACTGTTGATTTTGGCAACTCTTAGAGATGGACTAAACGCATTTTGCATAAAAAGATCCACTTGAGCCTTTTGTTAGCCATGGACAGAATGTAATTGTTTACATGTAGATGCTCCCTCAAAGCCTCATGTGTTCATAGCTAGGCTTTTGGGAGGTGATTCAGCCATGGGGATGCTGTAACTGAATGTGATGTTAGGCAGAAGAGCCAGGTCACTAGGGCATGGCCTGGAAGGACATAGCTCCTTTCCGAGCTCCCGTCTTGGCTTTCTGCTTCCCAACTGACATGCAGTGAACAGCTTTTCCTCCGCCATCCCCTTCCACCATGCTGCCTTTTCTTTGGAGTTGACCAACCATGGACTGAAATGTGAGGAAAAATAAACCTCCTTGAAGTTGTGGGTATCAGATATTGAGTCTCTGCAAAAAGAAACTGATTAAGATGGTGGATGTGCAAATGTTTCTTAAAAGCTTGCTCTTCAGTTCTTTTGGCTATATACTCAGGAGTGAAATTGCTGGCCTGTATGATGTTCCTTCTCCTTTTTAATTTTTGAGGGCTTTCTATATTGGTCTGCATAGCAGACACACCTTTTTGTACCCTACCGTGACTAGTGAATAACCATCCCAGGCTGTAACATTCCATTAAATCACTTACACTGTCCTGGACAAACATCTGTTGAGTACTTGCTAAGTGACTTGTGGATTTGGGAGGTGGGGTTAGGAGCTACAGAGATGAGTCAGGAAGAGAGACTCTCTGTGATGATGCGAATGCTGTATGTCTCTGTAGGAGTTTGGGCTATGCGTTTGTCAGCATTCAAAATATATGCCCACAGTGTATACATTTCATTGATTATAAAGGCTTTTTGGTGTTCGTTTGTTTCTGAGACAGAGTCTCACTCTGTAATTTGGGCTGGGTAGCCCAGGGTGGCTTTGAACTCATAGCAATCTGCCTACCTCAGCCTCCTGAATGCTGGAATTATAGGCATACACCACCACACTAGGCTGTATAAAGTTTATATCAAGAGAAAATAAATAAATACATGCTGAACTTCGGTTAATGGTATGCACTCTTGTTTTAGATGGAAGTGAACTCGTATGCAGCTTATTCTGAAGTAGAAAAGAGTAATGGATGGCTAAAGGGATGGCTTGGTGCTCAGCAAGTACTGTATATTTAAAGTTTTAATGAATGTGCTCTGTGTTTGGAAGTCTTCATAATAAAATACTGGGGGAAAAGATGAAAAGAGTGTACCCAGGGCCCCCTGCTCTCTGTGTTACACAGTATAGTTAATGACCTCTTGTGCCCTATCCTGGCTTTTTTTTGGCAGGTGGGCAGCGAGGAGGCTGATACTGGTTAGTGCTAACAGCATTTGCTCCTCTTCGTAGCCTGTCTGTAAAGCTCTGTGTTGTCCTGTAGGTGCTTTCTGTCGTGAGGGATCAGCCAGTGATTCACAGTAGCTGAAGATTGTAAGCCACTGTTGAGGACCTCCAGAACCTATCGAAAGGAGTATTTTGCATCTGAAGTGTCGTAGTCCGTTTTCTGTAACAGAATGTGAGGTGGGCTACTGACAAACAGGAGATAAAAAGTTTATTCATGGAACTTGAGGCTGGAGGTCCAGGAGCACAGTAAATAACATCTGGCAAGGATCTTCACGATGCATCATGACATGACAGAAAGGTCAACAAGTGTCTTTGAGATATTATTATTATTATTTTAATCATCAGAGCCTACTGCCAAAATAACTAATCCAGTCCCTCAGTACCAGCATCAAACCATTGATGAGGACAGAGTCCGCATGACCTAATCGCCTCATGGTATTGCTACTTAAATTTCTTTTTTCTTTTTTTCTTTTTTCTTTTTTTTTTTTTTCACTTCTAAGAATCAACAACTGGGATCTCATATTACTAAAAAGTTTTTTTTTCCCAGCATATGATTCTTTTTTATTTTTTTATTTTTTATTTAAAGAGAAACAAAAGCATGTAAAGGGTAGAGATAATACAGAATTCAAAAAAAAAAAGATAAACAACAATAAGAAATCACTAGTTAATAAATTACATATTGTCCTCTTAGAAATAGTTGTTCAAGTTACAAATTAAAGCATACAAAGTAGATAGTCAAACAGTGAGAGTGTAAACAGCTATACATGCATGAATCTCTACATGTATTTCTATCTTTTCTGTATTAGAGGGAAAAACAAAACATAGCAAGACAAAACAAAACAAATTCCTATAAAAACATGAAACCAAAAAGTCATATAAACCCACAGTACAAGGTGATCTATAATGATTACTGTGTTGTTTCTTATTATCTTCAATAGAATGTCTATATCATCAGGCATAATTGAATATAGCAGTATGATTGAGTAAAGCAATAAAGAACAATATTAGTAAAAATAAAACATTGTAGACAGTATAAAACTTCAAAGGCAGGTAATAATCAAACCATAGTGGATATTCTAGTGGATGTTATCATCTTAAGGGCAGTTGCCTAGGGCCGGGAATTTAGCTCAGTGGCATAAGTGCCTGCCTGGCAAGCACAAGGTCATGAGTTTGATCCCCAGTACTGCAAAAAAAAAAAAAAAAGAAGAAAAAAGAGCAGTTGCCTATACTGTCAGACTTGATACTATCAATCATAACAGCTTTGAATAAAATCTATCAATACAAAACAGTGATCCAACAAACCAGATTTGATTACAATCAGTCATGGTAAAACAGTGTAGGTTTTACAGAGCTTTAGATTAAGTTAATAGGAAATTAAGGATGATTACTGTACTATATCCTGTTATTTTTGGGATTGCTGTCTGTGCCCTCAAATCTAGTACAGGTAGAATGACTGGAACAGAATATAATACATCTGAGCAGTGTAGTGTGAGTAATGTGGGTTTTAAATCGTGGTGCACTATTAACAATATAGTGTATCAAGGCCATCTATGTTAGAGATTCTAGTTATCCTTTTCTGCCTCATTTCTGCTGTGCTATTTTTCTGCTTTTGTTTGTCTAGTTTTCTCCTTCATTGTACTGCCTGCCCCACTCATTGAGGCCTTTCTGTCACTGTTCTAAAATTCTGGTATTTTTTTCTCTCTCTCTAGAATGTCCTTTAGTATTCTCTGTAGGGTTGGATTGGTGGTCACAAACTCCCCCAGTTCCTCTTTGTCATGGAAGCATCTTGTTTCTCCATTAATTTATAGTGACAGTTTTGCAGGGTACATCAATCTGGGCTGGAGGTTATTTTCTTTCAAGGCTTGGGAGATTTTGCTCCAAGCTCTTCTTGATCTGATGGTCTGTGTTGAGAAGTCAGCTGTGATTCTGATGGGCTTACCTTTATAGGTAATCTGTTTCTTTTCTCTGACAGCTTTTAATATTCTGTTTTTATATTGAATTTCTGGTATCTTGATTATTATATGTCTGGGTGTAGCTCTGTTTTGGTTGTAGGTGGCTGGAGTTCTGTATGCCTCACATAACCAAATGTCATTTTCTTTTCCCATGCTTGGGAAGTTTTCCTTAA
>PVLA01005456.1:0-18114 GCA_004027455.1 Hydrochoerus hydrochaeris | reverse complement strand
TCAATGGAGTTTTTAATTTCCTGGTAGTCTTTCTGAATCTGCTTCATGTATTCTATATTTTCTTGTATTCTTTATCAAATGTTTCTCTCCTTTTTTGTGTGTTCCTCCCTTTTTCCATCTGTATCATCCTGAGAGATGCTCCCTGAGAGCATTTCTTTTATTACTCTCCTCATATCCTGCTTTACCTGATTTAATATTTCAGTTTTGAGCTCATCTACAAGGTCCCGAAGATATCTCTTAATGTCCATTGAAGCCATGTCTGATGTTGTGTGTTTGCTGCCCTCAGTCTCCCTTGTTTTTCCCTCTCCTGGGTCAGTGCTCTCAGGGTTCTGGGCTGAGGGCCTCCTCCTGCCTCTCTCTCCTGTCATGACCCTGGCTTTCTCCACATGGGTTACAGTGCAGGTCCCAGCCCCCTTCCCTGTTTGCCACGTTTCCTCCAAAGCACACTAGCGAGGGAACTCTGCCCTCTCCTGCCTGCCTTTGTCACTGAGGTGTAAGCAGTGGCTGCGTATGCCTGCCCCTCCCCACTGGGCCAGCCAAACTTCATGTGCCTTCACCTGATTAGTGCTTGCCAGACACAGGGAATTGATTTGGGACAGCTCATTGGGTCCCATCCAGGGGTGTGACCCAGTCCAAGCAAATCCCATGAATCTGCTCTTGGGAGGAGGAACCAAATGAAGTCACTGTCACTCCCAGTTCAGGCTCCTCCTGCCGCATTCCAACATGTCGCCCATTTGGTCATGCCCTTCCCGTGGCGGGGGGTCTCATTCCCAGCACTGACCATGGATTAATGAAGGTCTCTTCGCTGGCTCTGCTTTCCATTGGGCTCACCAACCCCCGACCTCAGTGCTGCTGTGCTTCCTGTGAGTGGCAATGGGAATGAGTTTGGGTGGCTCTGCTGGCTGGCGGAGATTCAGGCCTTTGCAAACTTGGCAGGTCTCCACGAACAAAAGCACTGTGTCCCTTAAATTTTAGCTGTTTCAGTTTTAGTCCTGAAGTATTTGACGAGCTTTTTTATGTTTTAATTTCTTCCTGTGTCAAGAGGATCTATCTACCTCTGTTTGGGTCTCTCCAAGGTGTTTTATTCTGGCAAATGAGTTGTTTCTCCCGGGAGGCTCTGTATTTTGGTGCTGACTGATCGGCCATCTTGTCTTCTCTCTACTTAAATTTCAATAAGAGTTTTGGAAGGGACAGTCAAACCATAGCAATACTGTAGGGCACAATTATATATATCTGCAGTAAAGGTTCTATACAACTATACTTTCATTCACTCTGGTATTTTCTTTTTTTGAAAAAAAATGTCAATTTTAATTAGTTAAGAACCAGCAGTCTGAAAAATGTATTTCTAACTAGTATAAACAGTGACATGTTGACATATGTATTATTTACTGTTAACAACAGGCATGGTCATGAAGCTCATTAGCATTTTTCAATGTTTCTTAGCATATCTGGATTTCATTAGCTGTGATACAGCAGTTTCTTAGCTGTGTGACTTTGGGAAAGGTGGTTACCTTATCATTCTGTTTTACCATCTGTAATGTGGCTATGTTAGGGGAAGCACATGACAGAATTCTTGAAAAGGATCATATGAAATAATGTCAGAATGGTGCTTAGCACAGTGCACAACCAACCAAAAGACCTCAATCAATAAGTGCTAAACATTTTTGTTAGCCATGCATTCAGAAACTTCTGTGTATTTGGATCTCAAAAGCAGCCAGGATGGGCCTCTAAGAAAGATGGTCTTCTTCAGTATCTTCTTTAGTTCTTGTTTCCAGTTTGTGTTTTACACTCCTGCAACCTTCAGGAGTGCTCAATTGTTTGCTACAGTGCTTAGTAAATAATACTCACTTTTGCAGCAGTTGTTGGTGGTGCTGGCAAGAGAGCCATTTGGAAACATGGGGATTTTGGCAGGCTTAGTGGTGTTTGTTGTTGGAGACTGACTTGGCACTTTGAAAATAATGCTTGGGTTTCCTCACTGATTCATTTCTTCAGTGCAAGTTCTCCAGAAACTGCCTCTGACTTGGCGGTGGGCAGGAAGAACCCCTAGGACCTCATTACAGATAAGCCTACCTCTTTGAAATCCCCTTACTGAGAAATTATTCCACATCATTTGATTTCTTCCCTTTTTATTTGAACAGCTTTGGCTGCGAGTAGAAATAATTAGACAGAAAATGTTCTGGTATTTTTGACACAATTAAAATTTTTCCCCTTCTGAAATTAATAGAATCTTAGGATTTTAGGGCTGGCAGGGCCCCTGGAAAGAAGGCTCACACAGCTCTGCCACATGATAAATGAGCTCACCCTGCAGAGGGGAAAGGGACCTGGCGCCTCTTGGCATCACTCACATTGGACTGGAGAAGAGACAGTTACATTAGCTAGAGACCTGGTATATTCTGTTCAAATGAGAGTATGAGAAAACTATATTATTATTATTATTATTATTATTATTAATAGAGTAAAGTATCTCAACCGAAATGCTTAGGACCAGAAGAGTTTTGGATTTCTGATATTTTTAAAATTTTGGAATATTTGCACACATAATGAGGTATCTTGGGGTTGGTACACAAGTCTAAACACAAAAATTTATGTTTTATATATAATTTATGTACATAGCCTGAAAGTAATTTTGCATGGTATTTTTAATGTACCTTTGTTTTGACCGTCATCTGTCGTGAGATCATGTGGAATTTTTTACTTGTAGTGTATGTCAACATTTCAGTGTTTCAATTCTGAACATTTCTGATTTTGGGTTTTTAGATTAGGAACCATTGACCTATGCATTCATATGGTCCTGCAGTCCCATCTGGGTTCACAGTGTACTACTATCAGCTTATTGCCTAGAATTGCGAGCAACTGGGAGCTCTCAGTGGCTTAAGATAACAAAGATTGCTTTTTTGTTCAATATCATGTCCAATCTGGGTCAGAAAAGAAAGTGTCTTGTTCTACTCTGCAAGTCACTCAAGGGCTTGGCCTAATAGTGTCCCTGTCATCTCACAGCAGACCATTTAGGAGACACACCTTTGCAGTTGCCATGGCGAGGCAAAGAACTCACACTCACTCTCCTGTGCTTCTAGAAGCCCAGAAATGTTAGGCATTTTGCTCTTTGCTCATTATGAGGGAACTGGTCACGTGACCCCTCCTAACTGTAGGGCGGGGTGGAAAGAGGGTAGCAGGTGCAGTGTTTGATGAGCATTACCACGATGCATGGCATTATGCTTTTTAAAACTGCATATTAGAAAATTACAGCTTCCTATTTTGCAAGCCCACTAAGTTTTACGACTTTCCCAGTTTTCTCAGCCTCCGATTATGGAGGTCCCAGCTTATAAAGTTGGGTTGGGATAGGGGAACTGCTGCCAGGCACAGGGTCTATAAGGAGAACAGAGAAATTGTGGGGTCAAGTGGTGACTTCATCTGCTGATCTTCTCCCTTCCAGGCAGTAGGTTAGGTTACTTTTCCTTCAGGATGTGTCCTCCTGGTGACTGTGTCATAGGCTGAAAATACTGCCTCACCCAGAAAGAGCTTTCAAGACCCTGATCCCTGAAACTGGTGAGTGTTGTCCTGTATAGCAGAAGGAGTGCGCTTACCTACCACGTGCAAGTCTGTGGTTCAATTTCCAAAGAATGATTAAGCACAGAGGATTTTGTAGATGTGATTAATCTACTGGATTATCCCAGTAGGTCCTAGCATTGTCCTAGGGTTTACCCTTGTAAGGAGGAGGCAGGGACACTTTCTAGAGACCTGGGAGTGGGGGGCAGAGCCTGGAGTGACTGTGGCCTCAGCAGCTGGACAAGGCTAGGAATAGATCCTCCTCTAGAGCTTCCAAAAGGAGAGTGGGCCTGCTACCACCTCCATGTTGGCCTAGTGATACTGATTTTGGATTTCTGGACTCTGGATTGTATGAGAAAGTAAATTTTCTTTTTTTCCCTCTTTCTCTTTTTAATTTTAAAGGGAATAAAACCAAGCAAAATAAAACAGTAGAGCCAATCAAAACAAACCAGTGTAAGTGACACAGTACTTCAGAACAATAGGAAATCAACAACGGTTTCCACAATGTCTTCTGTTGTCCCCCAAATAGCTGCAGATACCTTCAGGCTTAGTAAAAATCATACAAAACAGAACAGAATAGAACCAATAATAACAAAACAATGAATACAATAAAGGAGTTCAAAACAAGACAAGAGTAAATCCAACATGGCCATCCCAGTATATCTTACTATCCTTGAAATAGCTTCCCATGCCAAAACCAAACAAAACAGGATAAAACCCAACCCACCAAAACAATAAAAATGATACAGGACTTCAAAACAAGATGATAGGGAATTAACCATGGCCACCACCTTCAAAAGGAGATCCCCCATTGATGCCACATTGCGCATTGTTATCCTCTGAATAGATGATCAGACTAGGCCTGCAAAGTCAGTAAAACCCTAGATACTATAAGCTGGTCGCTTATGTTTGGAGGGGTGGGGATTGGCTCTTGTTTCTTATTCTATACTCTGGAAGAGACTGGCATCTGGCTGTACCCCCAGCAGCCTACACATGGCGCTGACTCGTAGGGAGGCTTTGCTTCTTGCTGACTTGCTTTATTTATTTTTTATTTTTTTGGCAGTCTTAGGATTTGAGACAAGAGCCCAGCATACTGTACAGAAAGAAGTGCTCTACTGCTAAGCTGCCAAGTGTGAAGTTTGTGGTATTTGTTTTTATAGCAGTCCCAGGAAACGAATATTCTTTGAAGTCTAGGTTCTGGCCATCAGTGACTTTTGCCCTAGTTACCAGTGGCCTGAGGAATTTGTGACAATAGTGACATTTTGGCATTGTGATCCTATAGATTCTGGGGTTTTTTTTTGTACCAGGGATCGAACTCATGACCTCATGCTTGCAGGCAGGTGCTTATGCCACTGAGCTAAATCCCCGGCGCATCCTATAGATTCTGAATGTCACTTTTTAGGACTTGTGGGATCTGAGGAATGGAGGGGTTCTTTTCCTAACTCTCCTAGGAAGGCTTCCTTGGCAGCTCTGGGGCAGGGATAAAGACAAGGGGACCTGGGGACCATAGTTTTACTCAAGAATTCTGTATTGTCACCCAGAACCACACAGCAATTATTATAGACTAAATAGAGCCTTTCCTTTTCTGTCTCCCCCTCCCGTCCCCAAGTGTCACACATGCTAGGCAAGCTCTCTGAACTAGATTCCCACTGAACTGTGTTCTCAAATCACCGCCCAGTTTTATTTTTTATTTTGAGACAGTTTCCCTAAATTGCCCGGGGTGGTTTCACGTTTAGCAATCTCCTGCCTCACCTTCCCGAGTAGCTGGGATTCCAGGCACGTACCACCAAACCTGGGCAAAAATTATTCTTGAAAGGAAAGCGTAGAAGAACATTCTCGTAGAACACCCGTGGATTCTGAAGCATAGCTCTGTGGCTGTCAGTTTGAGAACCACCTCTTTTGTTTTTTGAGACTGGCCTCCTATAACCCAGGCTCACGGTAACCCTCGTGAACGCTGGGATCACAGGTATGTGCCACCATACCTGGTTGAGAAACCCCTCTTTAAACCAGGGGTTGGCAAAGTTTTTCTATAAAGGGCCAGATAGTAAATAACTTTAGGCTTCCAGAGACATATCTCTGCCATTACTGTTCAGCTTTACATTAAAACATGAAAACAGTTTTAAGCTGAATGTGGTAGCACATGCCTATAATACCAGCACTCATGAAGCTGAAGCAGGATGATTGCCATGAGTTGGAAGCTACATAATGAGTTTAAAGTCAGCCTGAACTATATACCAAGACCCTGTCTCAAAAAACCAGAACCCAAACAAAACCAGCTATAAACAAAGTGTAAGTGTGTGAGATGGCTGTGTTCCAATAAAACTATTTATGGCTACTGAAATGTGAATTTCATATATTTTCACATGTCATGAGATGTAATTCTGTTTTTTCCTCTCCCCCAACCACTGAGAAACATTTTAAAAAATTCTTAGATCGTACATCAGATTGGGGAGTAGAGATTTTGACCACAGGCTGTAGTTTATTGAATGTTGCTACAAACAGATTTCTAGACAAAGCCTCTGGTGTTTCAGAGGATAATAGACCAAGGAAAACAAATAAAAGTAGTCTAATGCGGCGAACTGTGAAGGATCATCACAGCCGACCTGAGTAGGTACAAGGCTGTGTGAGCAAAGGACAGAGGTCACAGAGCAGGCTTTCTTACACACCTGGAAAAATGTCCCACATTCTTCAGGTGACATGCTGCCCCCCCTTCCCCGTCTCTCCCTCCTTGCCTTGCTTGCTTCCTCTTTTCCTTTCTTCCTTCTTAAGAAACTGAGGCCCGAACACCCAGGGGTGCTCCACTACTGTATTGAGCTCCAGCCCCAGCCCTTGTTATTTTATTAGTTTGTTTTATTTTGAGACAGGGTCTTGCCAAGTTGCCCAGGCAGGCCTTGAATTTACGATCCTCCTACCT
This sequence comes from Hydrochoerus hydrochaeris, assembly GCA_004027455.1. Classification (NCBI taxonomy): domain Eukaryota; kingdom Metazoa; phylum Chordata; class Mammalia; order Rodentia; family Hydrochaeridae; genus Hydrochoerus; species Hydrochoerus hydrochaeris. The sequence continues at coordinate 11,654 of PVLA01005456.1, read as the reverse complement.
CAGCCTCCTGAGTAACTGAGATAATAGGCATGTTCTACCAGTAAAATAGTGCTTTTTATCTCTCAGAGTGGCAGTGATCTCCAGATACTCCACACTGGGAAGGCTGTGGGAAATAGACATTGGCATATGTGGCTGGTGGGAGGGTAATTCAGCATAACCTCTGTGGGGGTAGCTCGGCAAGATTTATCAAAATCATTGCCTATAATCTTGTATACAGAATTCCAAATCTGAGGTTTATCCTACAGATGTATTTGTACTATTATGAAATAATGTAGAAGGAAGACTATTCATTACACCATTGATTTTGGCATTGGAGATTGAAAACTACCAAGTGTCCACCAGGTGAACTGGTTAAATACATCACAGTACAGACATGCAATGGAATACTGTGTTATCGTAATTAAGAAATCAGGCAGCTCTGTTTTCAGTGATCTCCAAGGTGGATTAACAAAAAGCATGGCAGTGTTTGTATAGGAGGGGATGAATACACGCACATGCACACACACACACACATACGCATGCACATGTGTGCGGGTGCGCACACACACACACACATAAAGGTACATTTTTGTTGTGCATAAACTCTGAAGGACTCATTAAGAAGTGATATTTGTTGCCTTCATTGAAGGAACCAGGTGGTGAGGGAATGAGATGAGATTGAGACTAACCAACCAACACAGTTTCTTTCCTTGTTTTCTTTGTTTCCTCCCTGTATTCCTTTTCTTTCTTTTCCAGTACTAGGGATTGAACTCAGGGACTTGGCACTGTGCTACGTAGCCAAAATCTTTTGTCAAGTTACCCAGGCAGGGTTTGAACCCGTATCCTTTCTGCCTCAGCTGGCTACAGTGTTTCTTTCTTTTTTAACCTTTACAGATTTTGTTTTACATTTATAGATATGAAAAGAAATAAAAGCTAATAAAGTAAAGTTAATCTTTATGGTCCTGTCAAGCTCTGTAATAAGGAAATGTGGTATTTCCTCATTTCACAGAATAATGCCCAGTGCATTTTGAGTTCTGTGGAATGCAGTTTGAGTAATTCTTACTGTGACTATTGTATCTCTCCATTGTTCTTCTGATCTAGGCACTAACAAATGTATGGGAAAAAATGAATGATGGTATACTAAAGATACAGAATTTAAAAGATTTAAATTAACTACAGTTCCCTTTGAGTCGCCTCTCACTGCTGGTCAGGGCTCCCTAACCAGTGTACTATGATCTGACTCCTCAGCCTTACAGAGCACATGGCAGGAGCTAGGGTGGTCAGGGCCCCAAGGTATTTGCTTCTGCTTCAGAAATCCTGTTCTCTGGCTCCTGTGTGCTGTATAAATATTAATTATCTCCGGTGTGTGCAGTGAGATAGAAAGGTTGGTGAATACAGCTCTAGGCAAAATACGGTCTTATATTTTAAAAATACATGTTACATAAAAATAATTACAGAAAAGAAAGTGGTTGTAGTCCTGGGGAAGATCCTGGTGGTGGTTTGCTCCAGCGTTGGGAATCCTCAGCCTTCTTTCCACTCTGGACTTCGAGATGAGGGGGGTGGGACCCAGAGCTCAGCCTTGTTCAGGACAGAAAGCTCCCTCAGTTCCAGCATCTCCTGCACAAGCCTCAGGAAGGACAGAAAAAATCATGTTTTAGGGAATCATCTTGCATTTGCTCTAATTTATGAGGAATAAATTTGGACATGTCCACTGTTGGCAGGAACAAAGTCCTTCTGACCCACTCCCTAACTGATACCGCAGTTGAGAACCGCTGTCCTTCAAGAGTAAGTGGAATTTCACTTTGTGGCTAGATCAGTTGAAGTTAATTTCAGACCACCATATAAAAGAGAGATCTTTTTTTTCCTGTTTATTAGTGACAGTAAAAACATGATCGTTTTAATGGTGTTACTTGTAGTATAATGTAAACAAGAGCTCTATCAAGTTCAGTTCTCATCAGAACTGTAATACTTGTTGTTCTGTGTGTCCTGGTGGCTCTAATGATGTTGGTAATGCTGTCTGTTCTTTATGTTTTCTGGAAAAGTAACTGAATTAGTATGTCATTGTAGTACTATCTGAAGAAATCTAAGAGCTATTAAAATGCTTAAAAATAAAATGATCAATTCTTCTTTTGTTCTCTTGACAGGATAATTGAAGCTATCTGCATAGGTTGGTTCACTGCGGAGTGCATTGTGAGGTTCATCGTCTCCAAAAACAAGTGTGAGTTTGTCAAGAGACCCCTGAACATCATTGATTTACTGGCAATCACGCCGTATTACATCTCCGTGCTAATGACAGTATTTACGGGTGAGAACTCCCAACTACAGAGGGCCGGAGTCACCTTGAGGGTGCTCAGGATGATGAGGATTTTTTGGGTAATTAAGCTTGCCCGTCACTTCATTGGTCTTCAGACACTCGGTTTGACTCTCAAGCGATGTTACCGAGAGATGGTTATGTTACTCGTCTTCATCTGTGTTGCCATGGCAATCTTTAGTGCACTTTCTCAGCTTCTTGAACATGGGTTGGACCTGGAAACATCCAACAAGGACTTCGCCAGCATCCCCGCTGCCTGCTGGTGGGTGATTATCTCTATGACTACAGTTGGCTATGGAGATATGTATCCTATCACAGTGCCTGGAAGGATTCTTGGAGGAGTTTGTGTTGTTAGTGGCATTGTTCTGTTGGCATTACCTATCACTTTCATCTACCATAGCTTCGTGCAGTGTTACCACGAGCTCAAGTTTAGATCAGCCAGATATAGTAGGAGCCTGTCTGCCGAGTTCCTGAATTAATGCATTGCAGATCAATTCTTGCACGCACACCGTTTGAGAGAAAGAGTTGCTGCCACTACACATTCATGTTTCTTGTTGGTTGAGCACTGCAGAGGCATTTTCATCATCTTGGTAGGGTAAAAATTATCCTTCCCAGCAGAAGAGATAGCACAGTTTATTTGTTATGGAGCAAATAGGAATTGAGACTGCAAGGAAGAGTAATGATTTCTAGAGTAAACTTTAGGATCTAATTTTATTTAGGCTGGTCTCTTCCTTGCCTTGAACAATTACATATTTCTGGTTTTTTTTAAAAGTACACTATTTGAACACTTTAAAACAGAATGATTCTATTTTCCAAATGTTTTCCATCTTAATGAATTCAGAAGAAGCTTGGAACTTTGGTGTTATTTTTGAGACTAACATTTTCATTTCTAAATGTTTTATAATTTCTCGTATCAATGTCAGAAGTATTCTGGAAACATATGTCACATGCAAGAACTGTTTAACAAATACTTTAAAAATTTGGCCAAAATTTAAACTGCATAATGGAGCTAGATACAAATGAGAATGTCACTTGAAAAGCTTCTCCATACCTAACCTATCCTCTGCTCTATTTTCACGCCTATTATTCACCTTGTCATATGGTTTTGTGGAGGCTTGAGTATGCTCTCATTTCCATTTTGGATTTGTTTTATCTCTTCACTGAACCGACTTCAAAAAAGTATTTAAGAGTACCGAAAGCTTGTATTGTTTAGCATTATGTTAGATACTATTATAATTCATTGCTGTTACTAGGTGATAATCATCCTAACATTCAGATGTCCAAACAAGAATATTTCCAACATGAAAATAGAAATAGGTTGATAGTATCAGTATTACAACCCATATTTCTTCTTCTGCTTTTAACTTTCCCCCAAACTCCATGAATTTAATAAGACTTACTAGATGAAAGAGTATTTCTGTAGCCTTTTGATACCAAAGTCATACTTATGTGTTGTCACTGAATTATCATTAAAAAGGAAATGTTATTGTACTCCTAGTTGCTCTGTAGCTAAGTCAATTTCAAGCCAGCCAAAAGCAATGAATACATAATTATTTGATCTGATCTTCACTATTGTGAATCACAGCTGCACTAAGACTCTTGTGAGAATATTGAGTAATACGCTGTATTAATCTGGGTAGATTATTAGTACTAGATAATGTTCAAGTGATGGGTTTTCAGTGCTAAATTTTAGCAATATGAATTAGAATTTTGCTTTTTGGACCTACTACTCATGAGGTCATATATAAATGTAGAAAGTTAAAGTCACAGATTCATGAATAATTTAGGGTGCATGCTGTCTGTTTACCAGGGAGAGATTGGGGGGTGATGGACAAGACCGAAGGCCTGGATATACTTATCAAAAAAAGGATCACTAAGACTATTAGAAATGTTAGCCATCAGCCAGTCCATATCCAGGTAGAAGAACAGTGCAGGAGAGGGCATGTCTGTAAAGGAGTCGGGCTAAAGCCAGGGTCTTCAGAACACGCCCAGCAGTCCATTCTTCATACCCCTCTGGTTTTTGGCAAGTCTTAAATAACTACATTGCTTTTCATTGTCATCGCTGAGGTAATGACAGCAAAAACCATTTCCTTTTCCCTAATTTTGTTTCCTGAGTTTGTGTGATATTTTAGCCATTAAAAATGTTGACTCATTTTCCCTAGACATCTCACTGCTGTGTTCTTTTTTTAAATACTCAAGTTCTGTTATTTATTATATTTTGATATAACTAAAATCTATGGCATGAATTTATTTATTTTTACCTATTTGGATTATTTGCATGATCTGGAATCATGCAAATAAAAATAGAGATGATAGCACCTCCATATTATTAAGAAAATATGATTAAGTCTTAGTTGTGTTAGTACTGGGAACCCTTTGTGTATGTTGTCTCCCCAGGTAAATTGTCACTTGAGAGAGCTAGGACATTCTCTCGTGCAGCACTTGCCTATCTCATGATGGCTGTCGCACACTTGTGCATAAACTGTTGAGAGATGTAGGGAGTCTTCTGAGGAAGAGGAGGGGAGTTGCGTAGGTCAGCCCGTGTGTAGTCACACGCATCAGGTACAGGTGAGAACTCACTTGCCAATGACATCAACCTTTCCACAGGCTGAGTTTCATTCAAAAATACCATGTGTGGTAAATGTTAATGGCAGTTCAACCACCTGTTTATAAAGGAGAAAGCTGAGATAGGATAGAGTGTTTGATTCATAAATGGAAATATGTACTTCAGAATTTTGTTTTCATGGATGATGCAGCTTTCTAGGAACAGAGAGAGCTTGTGAAATGTCACATTTCCCGGAATATTACTGCTTGAAAAACAAAACAAAACAAAACAAGAGTTTCCTATTCAGTCTTTATGGCAGAAATACTTAGCCTGGGATCTATGTCAGTACCAGTAAGTCAGATACTACCCTAAACTAGAATACCTATCCAAAGAGGATAGAAGAAGCCTAAATCTTTATTTCGATTTTACCATACCTTTAGCATACATGATTTGATCTTATATGTAACTTGATTTGTATTCTCTAAAATGGAATTTTTGGAGATTAGGAAAACAAAATTAGGGAATCTGTGTGAATGTGAACTATAGCAATTCAAAACCGTATTCTTTTACTACTGTGTTGTCCCTATAGTTTGAAACTGTTGTGGCATTTGTTCTCTACATTTGTAAACTTAGGGCTCAATTCTTTCTTCATTCCTTCAATTCTGAAGGATTCAGGATTGAACCCACACCTTCATGCTGAGTGCTGAAGCCTTTTTTTTTTTGTTTTGTTTTGTTTTTGTTTTTGTTTTTGTTTTTTGAGACAGGGTCTTACTAAGTTGCTAAGATGCCCAAGTGGGGCTCAAATTTGTGACCCTTCTGCCTCAGCCTTCAGAGTGCTGGGACTATAAGCATGTATTTCTATGGCTACCTATAAATTCTTTCTTAAAAGAGTTAAAATATTCCTTCTTTCCTTTCCTTTTTTTTTTTTTTTTTGAGACAGAGTCTCGCTATTCAGTTCAGACTGGGCTTTAGCTCACTTTGTGGCCCAGGCTGGTCGTAAACTCGCAACCATCCTCCTGCCTCAGCCTCCTGAGTACTGGGATTATAGAAGTACACTACCATGCCCGGCTTAAAATATATTCTTTCATAGTGACTGTCAGTAAGTCAAAATAATATTTTGTCTTTCAATTTTTTTTTTGCAAGTAACTTCCCTAGGTCTTCTGTTATCTTGTAGAGGAAGAGACAGAATTAGGTTGAATGTTGGTGTTGGAAGAATTTTTTTATTGGGTTGATATTTCTTAGAAACAGCTTGTTTTCCTTTTGTTTTGTTTTGTTTTTTGAGAGAAGGTTTTGTAGTTCAGCATGGTCTTGAGCTCAGTATGTAATCCATGTTGGCTTTAAACTCCTGAAAGTCCTCCTGCTCCAGCCTCCTAAATACTAGGATTATTGGCATGCAACACCACGCCTGTCTTCCTCTTTTTTATACAGATGAAAACAAAAACCCCAAACTCCTAGTTCTATTTTATTATTAAGCTTTATCACTTCAAACTTAATGGATAACTTTACAGAACACTTCTAGAGTTCTCTGACCCTACATAAATGTACATCCTTTATAGTTTGTAGTAAATAGACCTTCTGGTCAACCTCATTCTCTTTTTTTTGCATCTAGGTCTTAGCAGCTACAGACATTTGCTCCCAGTGGGTTATGATTTAGACACAGTCATGCTAGTGTCCTCTTAGGACTCAGAAACCTAATATCCAGACTTTGGGTTCAGTACTCTTTGTATGTACTACCTTTTTCATTTGGGATGTAGTTGGCTTTTGTTTTGTTTTGTGTTGGTACTGGGAATCGAGCTCAGAGCCTCATGCTTGCCAAGCAGGTGCTATACCACCAAGGTATTTTCCCACCTCCCCTCTCATTTAGCTTTTTGTTTTTGTGAGAGTTTTCATTGTTGTTGTCTTTCTTTCTTTCTTTTTGAGACAGGTTTTCACCATGCAGTTCAGGCTGGTCTTGAACTCACTTTGTAGCCCAGGCTAACCTTGAACTCACAGCAATTCCCCTGCCTCAGCCTCCAGAGTGCTGGGATTACAGACGTGAGCCATTGTTTGTCTTTTTGAGACAGGGTCTCACTATGCAGTTCAGGCTGGCCTTGAGCTCAATTTGTAGCCCAGGCTGGTCTTGAACTCTCAACAATTCTGCCTCAGCCTCCCAAGTACTGGGGTTACAGGCATGAGCCACTATACCCAGCTTCCCCCTATTTAGTTTTAATTTTTAAAAAATATTGTTTTTAGAAGCCATAGATGTCAGGAAAGACTTGGAACCAGTGTGGTACATAAAGAATGCAGATTTTTGATAAAATGTTTCTTTTTCTTCTATGTTCCTCCTCCCCTTACCTCTCGTGCTGGGGATCAGATACCAAGGACAGCTTGCATGCTGGACAACTGCCACTGAGCTTCATCACCAGCTTCTCAACAGAATTTTAAAATATTAAGGTGTACCCATTCATGTATATATAAATAAGAACAGGCATCTAGTAGTTATCACTACATTATTTAGAAGAGTGAGGCTGAGAATACTGTAGCTGAGCAGGCAGTAGCATGGGTGGAAGCTTTAATGAAGTGTTCCGGGAGAGTTAGTTTGATCAGGAGTGCGTTCACATGGCGTTTTGCTTCCTGTGTTCCAGAACCCACCTGCACTCAGGACTGGGCACCAGCTCTGCCTCTGAGAGTTAAGTCAGGATTTACTGCCCATTTGCTATGGAACCTTCTGAGGATTTGTGAAGTGTCAGCCACGAGCATGATTCTGTTGCCCCACTGTATGATTAAGCTGTGCTTAAACTTTCAGATTTTCTACCTGTCCCCAGCATTTTCAATAAACACAGACTTCTGACCATTCGTGTAGACTTAATTGCCCATTTAAAAAGAAGTGAACTTGATTGTCTGCATTTACACTCTTATTTAAACAAATTCAATTTTAAGTAGCTTTGGTAGGAATCCTGTGGTTTATACACCCCTGAACCAACCATAGTCAAAACATCAATGATATTTAATGGGTAAAAAAAGCCAGAGACAATATTATTTGGCTTTCACTTACCAGGAGTAAGTGGTTTAATATCATTTGTATCTAAGTAGCACTCCAGTGTACTTATTTATGCAGCAGTATATTGAAATAAAACTCATAAGTTTAAAGTAAGTAGGTTTCCTCCCTTCTTCCCCCCAATGTTTATTATTTCCATTGTTTTCAAATTAATTATATAATTTTGTCCCCCCCCCCCTTTTTTGATACTGGGGATCGAACTCACGACCTCATGCTTGCCACACCGGGAGCTAAATCCCCAGCCCTAATTATATAATTTTGCCAATGACAGAAGGAAGGCTATTGGTAGGAAGTATTGATGAAGCGTTTAAGAAAGGAAGCATAAACAATGACAGGTGACTTTTGTTGTATTAATACGCAGTAGTTTATTGAACCAACATACTGCTTTTTGTCTGTATCTTACACAGCTTGATACTGTACCTCTGATAAAATTCCACGGTTTCCTTCTTTACAATACAGATGACAGGAAAATTTTACTTTAGTGAGATGCAGTTAAGTGTAGTTACAAATCCTGAACTCGTAATCTTAATACAAGTTAAATATTAAAAACAAATTTTGTAGTCAGTGCAGTAAACATATTTGTTTTACTTGTAAAACCATAACCACTTTTTTTGGGTAGAAAGGTGATACTAAGGATTAGACCCCAGGACCTTGGCATTGAACTCCGTCTCTAGCTCTTTTTTATTTTTTATTTTGAGGAAGGGTCTCACTAAGTCATTCAATTGCCAAGGTGGGGCTTAAATTTGTAATCCTCCTGCCTCAGCCTCCCATATACTCCCACGCCCAGCTTGTAACCACATTTTCATATGAAATACTTGGAAGTAAAATATGAAATCATAAAGTTGATATAAGACTTAGCCTTTAGGTCCACATGAAAGTCACTAATTTTTGTTCTAGGACAGAAATGGAAAGTTTGGATTTGTGGTTTGAGATAAATTTCTAAAGCTCTTGTCTATATTTTTAAAATTCAGAAAAAAAAATTCAGTAATTTTTAGTACTGAAGGCTTACTACCGCACTGAGTACTTGGAAGGCTTGGATAAAAATTTAAACGTTAGAATGATGGGTGATAGTCCTTTTATAAGATAGAGCTTACAAAAATTTAAGAAAAGCTACCTTTTATGAATTGACCATAGATATGTGGATTTATTTTTGGACTTTTCTTTTCAATGATCTGTGTGTCTGTTTTTATGCCAGAATCACACGGAAGACTAGCTTTGTATTAAGTTTGAGATTCAGCAAATGTAAGTATCTCTTTGCTTAAGACTATTTTAGCTATTCTTGTTCTCCTGTATTTCATGTGAAATTAAGATTGACGCGTACTTTTTTCTTCGTAAAAGCCAGTTGGAATGTGATAGGGATTGCATTGAATTTGTAAAAGAATTAGAGTGTTAGCCATTCTAGGAACTCAAAAATCTTTTAATCTTTGCATTTGCTTAGGTCTTCTTTAATTTCTTTCAACAATGTTTTGTAGTTTTCAATGTGCAAGTGTTTTGCTCTTTTTTTGGCCTAATGTATTCCTAGGTGTTTTTGTTTGTTTTGTTTTGTTTTGGGTACCCACACGGAATTTACAACCTTGCTCTTGCCAGGGAGGTGCTGTGCCTCTGAGCTATATCACTGGCCCATTCCTAGGTGTTTTATTCTTTTTGATGTTGTAGATGGCATTGTTTCCTGAATTTCATCTTCAGGTTGTTTTTTGCTAGGGTTTAGAAGTATAGCTGATTTGTGTTTAATGATGCACACAATTCCCTTTGTCTGGTTGAGGAAGTTTTCTTCTATCCCGTTTGTGGAGTGTTTTTTTCTTTTTGTTACAGGGTGTTAGAGTCTAACAATGTGTTTTAATTAACAGATGGAAGGATTTTGTTGAGTTGTCTGTCAGTGTTAGGAAATACATCTCCCTGAAGTGAGTTTGCCTCTCTTTTTTGTAGGGGATATCAGGAAACAAACTCACAACTTTGAATTTGCTGGGCAGGCATTGTGCCACTGAGCTATATCCCCAGTCCACTAAATGCAACTTTCTAAATCTCTACAAGACACTAATCAAATTGAAGCCATATAAGCTCGTGTTGATGGCTTTAAAAAGCACTTTAATTGATATACATTTGATGGTTTCTAAGTCTTTTAAACTGGTTCTCTTCATTAGCCCAAGTTAATTTGAGTTTGTGTTTACTTGCCTAAAGATACAGACATAGAAGAGATAGGAAATGATTTGTTTCCGTTGCTTGGCTTGTTTTATTTTAATGCCTTCTTATTATTTGACCTTGGAATTCTTAAGCTCACGTGTCCTAGGAGTATTGGGAGGATGCCAGGGTGTAGAACAGGGTGCTTTGGCCTCCCTGCAAGGCCGTATTTGAGCTGTTTCAACTCCTCATTCTGCCTGCCTGGAAGAATGCTTCATAGTGAGCCTGACAGAACTTTCTAGAAGGGCTGAAGCCTATATCTTTCATTAGTACTTACACAGTGGGTAGCTAAGGTAGGGAAGAAGGATTCTCAAAAATAAGACTTGGTTGCTGGCTTGTAGTGGTGCACACCTATAATCCCAGCACTGGAGAGGCTGAGGCAGGAGGATCACCAGGAGTTCTAGGCCAGCCTGGGCTACAAAATGAGTTGAGGGCCAGCCTGAATTGCATAGTGAATTTGTCTCAAAAAGTCAAAAGCAAACAAACAACAACAACAACAAAAAAAGAAGACTTGGTACTTAACCTGCAGCATTGCCCAAAAAGATGTTTGGTGTCTGTTGTTTTATCTTTAGGAATATCTGCCTAATGCACGTCACTGCTGTTCAGGGCCCTCTGCAGTACAGAGATGGCCATGAGCAGGCCTCCCTCAGGGAGATACCCTCAGCGAGGCACAAGGGCACCCAGAAAACTCCCTTGAGTCTGATGCTCCTTTACACAAACACAAGAGCACAGATTTTTAAAAATATTGTTTACTATCACAAATGCTCTGAAACTTCTTTAGGAGATAATGACAGTAAAATAAGTGGCGGAAAAATCTTGATATCATCTCTAAATAGCACATCCCCAAATAGTTGGAAGGTCACAGGCAAGCTTCCCATTCTGACCATTACTGACTGTAGTATGTGGAGCCCAACTGGCATTTTTTTCATGAGTAATGTTGCTAATGTACTATTTGACTGAGTACTTAGTTTTCTAATTTTGTACATATGCCTCAAAGGACTTTGGCTAATGGCTATATTTTTAATAACTCTTACGAATGTGCTGAGCAAATGTTAATAATTGTCAATGCAAATGTGAATCTCAAGCTTAATGGAGTTATGAACCAAGATTTGGTCACCCTACACTTACATAGGTGTAGATACAGATACATAGTTTGGAAAAACAGCTTTCAAAGAGGTATATTTTGCTTTAGCAATAAAACACATGTATTCACAACTGTTTATAACAATTGTTTCTGGGAATAGCAAGATCCCCAATAATTAGTCATCAGATGTTTGAACAATAGCTACAACTTTTAGAATCTGTGGAGTAGTAAAAATTATAGGAACTTCTTAAATAAAAAACTGCTAATGTTTGTAATTCTTTTATTTTTGCAGAATACTTACAAGTATTTTGAAAATAAACCTCTAACCCTAGTTGATCATCCTAAGAAATTTGTAACCAGCAGTCTCTCAAAAATACATCTTGTTAGGGGCTGAGGATATAGCTCAGTGGCATAGCACCTGTCTGGTAAGTATGAAGTCCTGATAGAAATAATATATATATTTCTGCAGGGTGTGGTGGTGCACATCTGTAATTCCAGCACTCAAGTGGCATAGGCAGGA